>BQNB010136568.1:0-14526 GCA_026074375.1 Tanacetum coccineum
TGAGATGTGTGGGCTGTTTTGGGCAGAAAGAATGAGTGCAAAAGGTGAGAAAATAGTAGGGAAAAGTCCAGTATTTATAGGACAAACTGGAGGAGCGTCTACCTAGGGGCGGTCCCCTTAAATAGGTAGGCGGTCTCCTTAAAAAGAAGGGGGCCGCCCGTGTATTTAAGGGGGCCGCCCTAGACTGGGACCTCCCCAGTTTGTCTTTTGTGTAGGGGGAATTTTCTAGAACTTTTCTAGACGTTTTAGGTCCGAAATTTTGAATTTCAAAATGTTTATTTTGAATAAAATATTTCTTTTATTTTGAATAAAAATTTCCTTTGATATATAATGCATTAAGCATTTATTTATTCATACCTTTAAGTGATATAATTATCGAAATGAAAATTTACTACTAATTACTTGTTTACGTTTAATTTTACATTGAACGTTTTTATATTTTGTGATTATCAAAACGTAAAGATATGAAAAATATTAATAATGCTTTTAGGCATTATATTTTATCAACAGTTACGTTGCCGGGGAGTGAATTAATTAAACCTTATTCCTATTAATATTTCTAACCATTAATTAATTTAGAGTAATCTAATTATTTAAAATTCTGTTTGTATTTATTCGCATTGTGTGTTTAAATTGTTTGTTTAAATTCTCGCATTTAATTGTTTTTTAATAGTATTCTGTTCTGACTGGTCACCTGATACGCCGTATCCACCAGTTGGATACGATGTATCAAACCTTCTGCTCAGGACAGCGTATTGAGTTTTACAGTCTAAACGGCGTATTTGTTCTCCAATAATACGGTGTATTCCATAAACTCAGTATGGCGTACTGACATTCAACAGACCTATACGGCGTATTCAAACTAATTAAATGCGGCGTATCTGTCAACTCATACAGTATCAGACCCTATAACTAGTAAATCTCTATAGGACTTGCTTGCAAAATGATGGGTGGACAATTATTTGAGAAACCAAAACATAGAGTGTGTTTAGTTTGGTGAAGATGGTAGAGGTAGTGGGATGATGGTTGTTGTAGGTTGTGAACATGTGTTCAATATATGACACATATATGCGGAGTTCATCTCTCAATCCAAATATGAGAGTACGATTGTGAATGCAACACAAGCATGAATCTCCATGTGCCTCAAGAAGGTTCCAAGGAATGGGATGACCAACAATGTAGTGAAAGGTGAAGGAGTATATAATTGACATCAAATGGGGTAAATTGGTGAATGGAGAGTAAGTGATGTCCATTGAAGCTTTTTCATTGAGTTGGAGTGGTTGGAGAACTCTTAGAGGAGGATATTTGTTGGGTTTAATGTAACCATTAGGTGAAAGTGATGTCTGATGAGTTTAGTGATTTGGGTATGTAGTACAAGTAAGGAAGAAGAAGTATCTTTTGGTTTGATGGTGTTTTGGGAAGTGCATTAAATCACAAGGTGATAAGAAGTATGAAGTTTGGGTGATGGAGTTTTTGTGTCATCTTGGGTTAAATCCACAAACAATTGTTTTGGTGGAATGATGTTGATTTTTGGTCTCTTGGAGGCTTTGGAAATGGAAGCTCTAGTGGATGCCATGGATGTTGATAGTGGTTAGTGTATGATTGTTAGATGATTGTGTTTGTGATGATCATTTGGAAGGGATTTATGGGAAGAGAATGGATTGAAAAAGAATGAATTTGAACTAGTTTAGGTTGTTCCAAATTATGTTCGAGCATTCTGGGCAAAGATAGTTGAGACTAGGTAAAAGAGGGTCAAAAAGCAGGAAAAATACTATTTTACCCGTGATTTACTAGGGCTGTCCCCTTAATTAGGGGGCGGTCCCCTTAAAGATAAGGAGGCCGCCCGTTATGAATTAAGGGAGCCGCCCTCTGTTGGCTTCCATTTTTCACAGAAAAACATTTTGTCTCGAATTTTTTTTGTGAATGTATTTATGTTTAATGGTGGTTTATTTTGGCAGCTAAGCCAATTGAGTTTGTATGAGCACATTTAATCATATAGCATGTAATAAACATATCAAGTTCCTGAAACAAAGTAGCATAAGTAGTTGAGTAATAAAACAACAAAAAAGTGTTTAAGTCATCATAGCAAACAGTACCTAAAGATAAACTAACAACATTAGTCTTTCCGAATACATCGGATAATCACCACACAAGTTGTTAAGAACATACACATAATCAAGTTAAAAATTATCTTAAACTACATTTAGACATCTAGCTCACTTCACTCCTATCTCTTCAATTCTTCTTCTTGCTAAACACTCCTTTTAGTGCCTTTACAAATGACTTGAACCCTCTGCGCATCTCCTTGTGCATTTGTTGCGTTTGGTTGAGCAAGGTGGTTTGTCGTTCAAAGAGAGTTTCATCGGTTTGTTCGGAAGCGGAAGGCATATGGTAGTTTTGGTAGTTGAGTGGATTGAGGGAGTTAAGATAAGTGGTAGGAGATGTAGTACTTGCTCGAGAAGTTTCGACATGGTCATCATCATCATCATGTTGATGAGATGACGTGCCTTGATGATGAGAGGACTAAGAGGAGACGAAATGATGCACCTTGCCACGATCACTTTGAGGTCGTCGAGTTTGTTTTAGGACAAGAGGACGCATGACTGTCTTAACAATGTTATAGATGTCATTATCAAGATGAGGATACGTTTCCATGATGTGTCGATAAAGACGAGTAAGAAACATGCCATACGGAAGATTCGCGATTGAAGTATCTCTAGCACATTAGATTCTTTTGACGAAGAAATAAGCAAGATTGTATTGTTCCTCGGCAACAACATAATACAACATGTGAGCGAGACAAGCGGGGAGATGGTCCCGATGTCTCCTAGTCCGAACACATTTTCTTTGATTGGTTTCTCCCATAGCTCCAGGTCGTGGCTTAATTTCCTTTGTGGGGGTGAAATTTGATTTGATTGTGCGAGACCGTTTGACTTTTGATGATACGGTCCTACCACGACACGTTCTAATTCAAGAAAGTCGACGAATTGTCGTCGGAGTAGGAAGTTTCGGTGCAATATGGTCCCTATCGCGTTTCTTCGAGAATACTCAGGGATCAAGGTCCCTTCGTTTGTAAAAACGCTTGACCATTGTATGGAATTTTGAGGATTTTGCCCGAATGAGACGAGAGTAAGAGTTATTAATTCGTGTTGAATCATAAAAGAGATAACAAGATAGCAAATTCATCGTTTAGTACTGTAACTTTGACTATAGACGTCTAGAATGAATCTTGGGAACAGAACGTTTCGTTGATTTGAAAGAGACAAATGAATAAACAATTGTTTAGTAAAAAGACGCTCAAGTATTAGTTTGATTTGTATAGGCTTGATCAACAACACTCCTTGTGAATGTTTGCGGTTTTCATTAGGTTTGTAGAATTGGCAATAGTAAATGGGAGATGCAGAATTTTGAATACTTTTGGGATGTAGGATTTGAGTGAGTAGATATATCGTCTGGTAAGAAGCTTTCCTGCATTTTTTGTCACCTATACAAGATATCAACAAAATAAAAAATGTTACAACAAAAAAAAGTGAAGTTTTTTGACAAATGTGGGCAGAGATTACTTCGACTTAAACAGTATAAAACCTAAGATAGTGATCCATATGTTCCTTAATTTATTGTTTGAACTTAATCTCGTATGTCGAGACCATATATTAGTTATATATTTCAACATCAAGACAATAACCAAAACACTCCCTTATCAATACAAAATTTGTCTAAGCTTGTCGAAAATTATGCGTTAAGTGTATATTTTGTTTGACAAGTATAAGTTTATTATTTTTGACTTGACAAGAGTTAAATAGTGTTTGTTTTGACTCAATACTATGTTTTTGAAATGTCAAGCCAAACGCCCCTTTATTTTTAGTATACCTTTTATAAATAATCAAATATATAATAAAAAAAAAGAATTATATATCTGACGACTAACAAGTTTGTTAAGTGTTTATACAAGTGACAAAACTATAGTGATGGTTATTTCGACTCTAAAAATTGAATCTAAGAAACGAACCAAACACCCCTTTATTTTTATTACGACATAATAACATTGATCGAAAGTAAACATTTAGGAATGTTAGTTTCAATAGCAATGGTAATGTTGTTTTAACATGTTTTTGGCATTATTCCAACACTGTTATAACCTTTGTTTCAAAAATGAAAAATAATGTATATATATTTTATAAAATTTCAAGCAAAAAAATGGATTTTGTGATTCAATTCAATGAATGTATTGAATTCTTATGACTACGGGAATCATCGTAGTTATGGATTTCCTAGTTCTAATCTAAAAATCAAAAGAAAAACAAATATAATTATACCCAAATTTTAATATAAGAACAAAATTGGATAATTTGAAAAAGATAAGTATAGGAAATCTACAATAAGGTGTTTGTTAATCGAGTGTAGTGATTGCCCCTGCGAAATTAGATGAATTTTGAGTTTGGGAAATTGTATTTTATGGTTTGAGTGTGTGCGTTCCGTCACACAGCAGCAAGGTAAAGAAGGGAGAGGAAAAATGGGTGTTTGGTAATGGTTTTTTGTAAGAGAAATAGGGTCTGTTTGGCTTTCAGATGGCGGATCCCCTTAATTAATAAAGGGGGTCACCCATTTTAAACCACCAACAACGTCGGGGAATCCTCTTAAATTAAAAGGGGCGCGCCACCGCTGATTATTTTTGACCAGATTTGGAGAAGAATATGATAATTTTTAATTAACTCATTGTTTAATTAAAAAGTTTCTTTGACTATTTCGGACGAGATAATCAAGATGTCAATACATGAGGTGATTTGGAGACTATACTCCTTGCGAGTATGATGAATTAATTTCTTCGAGCAAAAAAATTAATTGATATGTTTTGAAACGAGAACGTGTAGATATTGTGGTAGATGAGAGATCGGAATAGAGTTGATTCTTCAACAAGGTGATTTTGATAGACGTAGTTGAGGCGAACGTCGAGGTGGAAGGGAGTTTGTTTCATCCATAGTGGTTTAAGATTTTTCCGATGCAAAACTAATCCTACTTCTATGTTAATTATTATCCACTAACTTACTTTTCTTCGTCTACGTAAGTTCGTGGCCATAGAAGATTTTCATTTCATAGTTGTCATGGATAATCCATGAGTGAAAGAAAAGGTTCCTAATGAAACCAATTCTTTTAAAACTAGAAAGCCAACAAATGGCATTTCCAGTGACTACCATATTTCCTAATTATCATTAATACTAAGTAGATCATATATCAATCTATAATTTACGTAATTAGAGAGTGGGGCATACCTTAGCCTTCAAGAGAAATTGTATAAAAATCTTCAAGGTAGCAAGCTTTAAGGATGAGGATTTATGGAAATCCTAAAACGAGTTCTTCAATGATGTTTATAACGAAATCCCCAAAAAAAAAAAATTTGGGATGCTTGTAGATGATTAACCTCAAAGAATATGATCATTTAGCCATTTTGGGTCCCCATTGTTTTCATGGACCTGAAGTTTATTATTTCCGACCATGTTTGCATTTGGATTCGGAACGACATGCACGGTGAACATCTTCCACATGAGTAAAGCTCGATTTGTTTTGGATGAATCCACATTGTGATTAGATGTTAGAGTGTAATATTGGTCTACCTTGGTCTCTCCTAGGTTGAGGTGTTTTGGAACAAGGATGAAAATTTTCTTTTCTTCTCGGGGGATGTGTTTTAGACCTCATTGTGGGTTTAGTAAATCCGTTTTACCTCATCGTCACTTGCAATAGGAATTTTAGTATTGTTTATAAGTATAGATTTTGGTTTTGAGTTTGGTTTTGATTCTATAGTCAATTTATCCTTTCGACTCGACATCTTGGTCTTTTTTTTTTTATTAACAAACTTACTTGTTTGGTTTAGCTATGACCCTGTTGGAATAATTAAAACCAATCTGGATTATCTCCGAAATTTTTTGGAACTATTATTTTCTTAAGTGAGTGACTACTATCATTAAATTGATTTAGCCTAGACAATTTTTCCTTATCTCTAATCTTCTCATTTTCAAATATTAAGGTCTTTACATAATTTACATTCTATCAATGTAACCTCCTTACCTTTTCAAACCTAGATAATTTTATCTTTAATTCAAGTGCTACATTCACTTATACTATTTTATCTTGTTTAATAGTTATTATTTTGAGCCATGACTTTTAGGACCCAATTTACATAGTCAACTATATTCACTAGACTACTAAGTCCATGTTTTCCGTCTAGTGATGATAGGTCATCACTAAAGTATTCAGTTTCGGAAAGTACCTCATTTGGAAGCTTTAGCCATACGACACTTTTTGTCATTTATCTTTTTCTCTTTCATACTTTCGTCGCTATCATCAACTCAAGATATCTCCAACAAACACATAAACTCTTTTTGATTTGATAGACTTATAGTTTTGGACATTCTCCAACGAGATGATTGGATCTCCAAACTATAAAGCATTTTTCTTTCGCCCTTGCCATTTTAGACGTCTTTATTTCTTTTGAATGATTTCTCTCTTTCATGTGGATTTGTCCTTACGAATCGTCCTCTGTCTTTTGAAGAATTTCTTGAAGTCTCTTATGTCCATGGCGTATTCTTCATATTCACTATCGGAGGTTGAGCTATCATCATCACTAGATTCCTTTCTAGCTTTCAAGGAAATAGATCTACTTTGTCCCTTTTTGCTTTTGATGGTTTTGGATTCTTTCTTAATTACTTCTTCATAAACCTTTAAATTTCCAATGAGTTCGTCAAGTGATAGAGTTGTTAGATTCTTTGATTCTTAACTTTTGCGTGCCATTTAGGATGTAATGCCCTAAGAAATTTCCTTACACAAATCTTGCTAGAAAAACTTTCATCAAGTGCTTTTAGACTAGTAATAATAGTGTTAAATTTAGCAAATGCATTATCTATTGATTCCTCTTCCGGAATCATGAATTGTTCATATTGTTGAACAAGTATATCTATTTTGTTAGCTTTGACTTGATTATTACCTTGATGAGTGATTAACAAAGTATCCCAAATTTCTTTTGCGGTTTGACACATAAAAATTCTTTCATCTTCTTTACGTGGTAAGCATTTATAAATTACCATTTTACTTTCATTATTTTTAGCAAGTTATCTTTTTAAATCATCGTTTATTTATGAAAGGTACAAATTTCATCCTTTCGGGATATTTTGAATAGGTAGAAAAATCACCATCGGAAATAATATGGCCAAAGATCTAATCTTTGACTTCACATAAGTTTCGAATCTATTTTCAATAAATAAATCCATTCCCTTTCAAAATAGTGGTGGTCTTTGTTCATAGATAGTCCTTCTAAATAATTTTGCCGATTCCATAGATCGATTCAAGTTTTAAAATACAATTTATTTTAAAAATCTTGTTTGACGTGGCTCTTGATACCAATTGTGGAAAACTAGAACGGGGGTTGAATAGTTTACCGCTTTTTTATTTAAGGTTTTAAAGTGTTTGTAAAAAATTCTAGATTCGAATTTATATGTGAATTCAATACCTATGCACATATAAACAGTATGCTTATCTAAAAAACAATTATAAAAGACAAATAATGTAAGACAGGAGATAAGAGTAAGAACAATCAAACCACAACGCGAGGATTTATAGTGGTTCGGTAACGAAGCACCTCTTCGCCCTACTCCACTCCCCGAGCACCAAACTCGAGAGTTTTCTTCACTATGTCAACAAACTTCCTTATGGCGGAGAAAACCGTACACAACGTTGCTTACACCGAATTTACAACACAAAGCTAAATGTCGAGTTCTAATCTTAGCTAGAACCAATCTATCACAACACGACTTCACTACTTGTTCACGACTTCACAACTTCACGACTTCTTCACAACTTCAAGACTTCACTTCACCACACTACTTAGATAACAACTATCTAAAACTACTTGGTAAGATCACCACGATCTAACTATAGTTACAAAGATCGCCAAGATCTAGCTACTACACATAAATACAAGATATACAATTGATTTACAAGTTATGGTATGGATGCAATAAGATTGTAACAACACGCAAAGGTGTAATACTTCTTCACTTGATGATGGAAGTATTCTTCTATTGCACTTAAGGAATTGAGCTTGGATCACTTGGAAACAAAGCTTTATGATTAAATGATCAAAGGATTTTAGTGAGATGTGTGTGTGTTGTTAGAACAGAAATAATGAGTGCAAAATGTGAGAAAATAGTGGGGAAAATGTCCAGTATTTAAAGTACAAACTGAAGTATCGTCAGTCTACTGGGGCGGAATCCCCTTAAATAGGTGGGCGGTCCCCTTAAAATTAAGGGCCGCCCGTGTATTTAAGGGGGCCGCCCTAGACTAGGGGCTCCCCAGTTTGTCTTTTGTGTAGGGGGATTTTCTAGAACTTTTCTAGCCGTTTTAGGTCCGAAAATTTGAATTTCAAAATGTTTATTTTGAATAAAACATTTCTTTTAATTGTAGAAAATGTTTTGTAATATTTATAAAATTGTTTACAACATTTTATAAAAGTGTGAGGTTGAATAAAAATTTCCTTTGATCATAAAATGCATTAAGCATTTATTTATTCATACCTTGAAGTGGTATAAATTTCGAAATAAAAATTTACTACTAATTACTTGTTTACGTTTAATTTTACATTAAACGTTTTTATATTTTGTGATTATCAAAACGTAAAGATGTGAAAAATATTAGTAATGTTTTTAGGCATTATATTTTATCAACATGATATACAACATTAGAACTAGAAAAGTAGAAGAAAATTTGCATATTAGGTTCTTGGAGGATAAGCCTATTATTGCAGTTGATGGACCAAAGTGGCTGTTTGATATTGATGTTCTAACAAAATCAATGAATTATGTGTCAATTGTTGCTTGTACAAACTCTAATGATCTTGTAGGTACAAAATAAAGTATTGGTGCAGGTCATTCTAGCAAGGAGACAGGATCTAACCAATACTACATTTTGATGCCACTGTGGAAAGATGGTTCACTATTTGATTCTTCTTTAAAGAATGCTAGTAATGATGAACCACAACCTTCTAGTGATGCTAGAAAGAATGATTATGAGTGTAAAATGAAGAAAGTGGATTTGATGATCAGAGAGACCTACAAATAGTACTTAAGATGTTAATACTGATGGGCCAAGTATTAATACTGCCAGTACAAATCTTAATACTGGTAGTCTAAATATTAATATTGTTAATCCAATAGTTACTACTGCTCTACTTGAAGCCACACATGCAGATTTCTTTGGTGATGAAACAAAAGTGGATATGAGCAACATTACTACCACATATCCAGTTCTTTCTACTCCAAATACAAGAATCCATAAAGATCATAGACTTGATCATGTGATTGGTGATGAAACAGAAGTGGATATGAGCAACATTACTACCACATATCCAGTTCCTTCTACTCCAAATACAAGAATCCATAAAGATCATAGACTTGATCATGTGATTGGTGATGTACAGTCTGGTGTACAGACAAGGAGAATGACAAAGACTACAAATAAACAAGGGTTTATTAGTGCTGTTTATGAAGGGAAAACTCATGAAGACCTTCATACTTGTCTGTTTGCTTGTTTCCTATCTCAGGAAGAGCCCAAAAAGGTAATTCAAGCATTTAAAGATCCAAGCTGGATAGAAGCTATATAAGAAGAGCTTCTGCAGTTCAAGTTACAACAGGTTTGGACCTTGGTGGATTTACCACATGGCAAAAGAGCCATTGGTACTAAATGGGTGTACAGGAACAAGAAAGATGAAAGAGGTATTGTGATTAGAAATAAGGCAAGGCTGGTTGCACAGGGTTACACTCAAGAAGAGGGAATAGATTATGATGAGGTTTTTGCTCCAGTTGCTAGGATTAAAGCAATTAGGCTATTCTAGCCAGGCCTCATACAAAGAATTTTATATATACCCCAGAATGGAATGTGAAGAGTGCATTTCTGTATGGCAAGATTAAAGAAGAAGTTTATGTCTGTCAACCTCTAGGGTTTGAAGATCCAGAGTTCCCTGACAGAGTTTATAAGGTAGAAAAGGCATTATATGGTCTACATCAAGCTCCTAGAGCTTGGTATGAGACTTTCTCTACCTATTTATTGGACAATGGATTTCAAAGAGGTCAGATAGATAAGACTTTGTTCATTAAAAGAGTCAAAAGTGATATTCTACTAGTTCAAGTATATGTTGATGATATCATTTTTGGATCTACTAAAAAGGAGTTATGCACTGAGTTTGAGAAATTGATGCACAAGAAGTTTCAAATAAGTTCTATGGGAGAGCTTACTTTCTTTTTAGGACTACAAGTGACACAGAAAGATGATGGGATTTTCATCAGTCAAGACAAGTAGTGGTGAAATTTTGGAAGAAGTTTGGTTTTTCAACTATGAAGACAACAAGTACACCTATGGAGACTTCAAAGCCTTTACTGAAGGATGAAAATGCTGAAGATGTTGATGTTCACTTATATAGATCAATGATTGGCTCATTGGTGTATTTAACATCTTCAATGCCTGATATTATGTTTGATGTATGTGCATGTACAAGATTCCAAGTCACACCTAAAGTTTCACATCTTCATGCTGTGAAAAGAATCTTTAGATACCTGAAAGGTCAACCTAAATTGGGCCTTTGGTATCCTAAGGACTCACCATTTGTCTTGGAAGCTTATACTGATAGTGACTATGCTGGTGCAAGTTTAGACAGGAAATCGATAATAGGAGGTTGTTAATTTCTTGGAAGAAGGCTGATTTCATGGCAATGCAAAAAGCAAACTGTGGTTGCAAATTTTACATCTAAAGCAGAATATGTAGCTGCATCAAACTGCTGTGGACAGGTGCTATGGATCCAAAATTAATTGCTTGATTATGGATACAACTTTATGAACACCAAGATTTTCATTGATAATGAGAGTACCATCTGCATAGTTAAGAATCTAGTGTTTCACTCAAAGACTAAGCACATTGAGATTAGACATCACTTTATCAGAGATTCTAATGAAAAGAAGCTTATTCAGGTGACCAAGATTCATACAGATCAGAATGTTGCAGATTTTCTTATAAAAGCATTTGATGTTAGCAGATTTCAATATCTGATTGCAAGTATTGGAATGCTTAACCTCTGAAGTATTGATTGGGGGGAGGTTAATTGTGTTAATTTGCAATGGATTTTGCACAAATAATGCTTGAAATGGAATGGAACAGCAGCTAATGATGGAATTCAAGTTAGTGATGTTGGCCTAACTTACTAGTGGTAAGTATAATTAGTTCTGCTATTATAATTAATACTGTGAGCATTATCACTTGTTCCATCCATTTTCTTAACCCACAAAAAAAGATAAAAACCAAGGAAAGCCAAAAGGACTACTGAGATATCACAGTCTAGTGGACCTATTCCTCCTTGTTGCAGATGAGACTATCATTAAGGAGTAGAGAAGACAGAATGGAAAGGGCTGCCACTACTGCTTCTAGCTTAGAAGCAGAGCAGGACAGTGGTAACATAAATAGGACCTGATAGAACTAAAACACGTGATAGTTCTTGGATCGTTTATAGCTCGAGGTTGTTTAGACCTCATCTAGGATGAATAACAATGCTAATAAACTTGCAGCGGAATAAGAACAATCAATGTTTTCTGATACAAGGTTTTTTCATTCATGACTTTGTGATACAATGACTACTACAGCCCCAATTCTATCCTTGATCTATGGTAGAAATGTGTTATCTAAACATATAACAAGGAATCAAAAGACTTGTGGTAAACTACAAACCACAAATCATAGGCGTCTACATTAAGACTTGACACCTAGAACACACACACACACACACACACACTTTCATGGTGTTTATATTTTGACACACAAAAAATAACACGACCTATATCTCTTTATATAATAAAGATATTAGGTTTACAAAGGATAAGTATTAGGAAATAAACAAATCTTCCTAACTTTTTATTTATCTTCTAGGAAATCTTCTGTAATCTTCCATCTTTTAAAGAATTCCTCCTTTGTCTTTTAAGTCCTTTATCTTTCATAGCCTAGGACACTAAGTAAATCTAAAATTGGGCACCAAGGGTGGTTTCTCCCCTATAAATACATGAACCAAGCACCCTTTTCATTTCATCCCACACATCTCATCTCATACCCTCAAATGGAATTCTAATCCTTCCATAGAAGCAATAGAAGATCAAGAGAAGTCCCTAAGCTCATAATAGAAGCCAAGAAGCAAGAAAAACAAAGCCTTAAAGTCGTTACTAGGCGTACGAACCTAAAAACCCTATTTCGACATTTTTAGCATCGTAAGCCTAAGATTTCTTGTTCCATAAGTTATTTTGTACTAATTCATAATACTCTTAATATCATATATGAACTCTTGTTTGAAGCTTTGAATCCTCAAACCCATGTGTTTTTGATTAAAACCTTAAAAACGACTCGTTTTTTATTTTCTAGCTAACGAATCCTTTTTCTAAACTTTTGTTACGTTAAAACATCTTATTTTAGCTTATTCTATAAGCTATAACCTACAAATATCATTTGGAATCCTAAAATAACCTTGCATGGCTTTTTGTACTTGTTTTGCAAAAGTTTCCATGCATAGGGGTATATATCGTAACTTTCTGAAATTTATAATTAAAGGGGCTGAAAATGTCATTATTCCAGAGTTATAACTATGAGGGGTTGTTTTGCCAAATTCTAAAGTTAAAGGTTTAATATATATACACTTAAAGGACTAAACTTGTACAAGTTCATAAACCAAAGGTATATAATGTCATTTTTGTATTCTTAAAAATATAAAATATAATATTTTTATACAAATTATAAAAATATATATAAATATTATAAGACTCGATTTTATTAAAACCCGACACGTTAATCGTTATTAATCACTGATCGACACTTTATAAATCAATTACGTTATATATTTAACGTAACTTATCATCGACTAAATTTTGAAGAAACCTTAAAATCTTATCGTATCACGATACTAAGGAATTTCGTGTGAGGGGTTCCATTTGGGTATTTGTTTTGACGAGTTTGCTGGGTTTACGATTTAAAGTGCCCTGACTCCTCAAACAATAATGCGTGGCCTCTGAATTATGATAGCCCGAACAGTGATACAATATTTTTTGGGTAAAAGGGACTCACCCCGGTAAAATAAGTGATACAATATTTCCATAATAAATCAAGGATATACATTAAACTTTATGAAGTTTTGAAACATAAACTATCACACTAAGACTTGACATATCACCCCAGGTTGCGTGACGAAGCCGTTACTTTCACTTGATATACTTTTGCCATCAATCAGATTTCCCTATACTGTTAAGGTGAGTTCATAGCCTCACTTTTAAATCTTCTATTTCATAAACCCGTGAGGGGGATACATGCTATAAACTATGAATACAAGTGTTTTCTAAATGTATGCTATCCTGATATATTATTGCATCTGTTGTCTAAGTCCCTTTATGCCAAAAGACCCCCACCATCATGGACCATTAATCACTTGCGAGTGAACGCGAATATTGTAAATAGGCCTATTGGGATTGACGAATCCCGTTTGTATTAGCCGGATAGGTAACCAAACTCACTATATTTGAAACTCATAGGTATATGGCAATTACCTACACAGGGGCCATTATCTTTATATATATCATTATTGATATATACACTAGTCAGTTTAAGTGCCATGAGTTTAGACGCAATAATACTGTTTTCCATAATAATTGTACTCATTGCAATTATTACACTTATGGTGTAGGAACCCGTTAACACTTCACTTCATACAATCGATCACGAAATCGGAACTAGAAATGAGAAAGAAAGATGAGTTGTTCTAGAGAGAGAAAGAAGAGAGAGAATTGAGAGAGAAAGTGAAAAGATATTTTTAGATATTTTGAACAACTTACTTTTCCAAGTGGAAAAGCTCCTTATATACCCCGACACTTAAAAGTGACGCGCGGGATATTTAACTAGGACCCGGGCTTGGGTTTTGCTTGGGATTAAACCCGAAACATATACAATATTAGATTAACTATCGAGCCCTATTCCCGATACTTTCCTATTACAACGTTAACTAATTAAAGACCGAAGCTCCATCGTAGAGTGACCGAACTTCCTTGTTCGACTCAATAAATTGAGGCTAACAGTGTGACATTGAGTACTACAACGTAACTCCTTTAAGTGATAGTTAACCAGGTCTTCAACCATCCACCCCTTGACTGCTGAAAACTAGATAAACCAAGTCTTCAACTTAAATTTTAAGCACGGGCAAGTTATCATTGAAAGTCATGCATCCAACCAACCCTTACTTCAAGATAAAATAAGAACACGCCTTCGTGAAATCCGACTTCAATATCAAATAAGAGATATCCAATCAACTCCGTAGTCATAGTCACTTAGAAAATCCATATCAAATCTAGCCTTTAAAATTTAAGTTCCATGATTCTTTATTAAGATTAATCCCGGTCTCGTCACTTAAAAAAAATATTGTCACTTTGTCATTTTAAATTCTGGTAAAAAACCATTAATCAAATT
>BQNB010136569.1:0-12755 GCA_026074375.1 Tanacetum coccineum
CATAATATTGGTGTTCATTGTACATTATTGACATAATTTGTTGTGCTCTTGATTTTTAATTGTTCAAAAGTGATTTAATATGGGTGATTGGATTTAGAGTTGAAAGCTGTAATAAAAAATAGCATATAAACCTTAAAAACCTTTCCAAACAGCAGTTTTTCTGCTGCCTAAATAGCGTACAAAAGCTGTCAAGAACAACATAAGAATCTGTCCAAACAGCCATGTCCTGCTTTTGCTTTACAAACAGCATATAAAAGCTCTTATAACAGCATTTAAACCTGTACAAAGAGCGCCATGTTTCTGTTGTCCAAAGAGCATATCCAAGCATCAGAAGCACATCCAAGCATCATCTTCTACGACTGTCATTTTACATGTAATTATCTAATTCGAATTAATATGTATTGTGGATATCACACAATCACTTTCAAATGCAGTGAAACACTCCCTGCGATAAAGTTACTCTTAGTTTAGTCTTACATTTCAAGATTCATACTCATCTTATGTTCTTTTTGCAGATTCCAAGTGGGTCTGAAGGGGACTACTTTAGAAAAACCAGGAAGGACCTCAGATATCATTTAGGGGTGCTTGCATACAATTAGTAGATGGTTGTGATAATGAGTTTTTACTGACAGCGGCCATGTTAATTTGATATAAAAGATATGTATGGACTAAAAGTTGTTTTTGGG
The DNA here is from genome assembly GCA_026074375.1 of Tanacetum coccineum. NCBI lineage: Eukaryota > Viridiplantae > Streptophyta > Magnoliopsida > Asterales > Asteraceae > Tanacetum > Tanacetum coccineum. Next base: position 687 of record BQNB010136569.1, read on the forward strand.
GCAACCCATACTAAAATGCCATCTCATATTGTATTAATCTAATTGGCATCTATTTGGGATCTTATAGCAGTTGGAGGTGCTGAAGCATCGATTTGTTGATGCAATTGCTAAAGTTGGCATGACTACACTCAAATTTGATCTCTTATGAGTCGAAATGTTCTATCACCTCACTAATCAGGCATGTCATTTCTTTTTCTATAACGACATCTTTATCTAATTCTCGATGGAGTTATTGCTATATTTCAGAAAGGGTTGCACCAAAGGGAAGCATAGGATATTACGGAGTACTTTTAGCAATTTTGTTCAAAAAATTAAAATTTAATGCTTATCAAATATGATGCTTTTACTAAAAATTCAATGCAAAGGAATGCTATATGATCTCATATATTAGAACAAAAACAAGACTGTATCAAATTTTATGTTGACATGTTATATATGCTAAAACAATTCTGCTAAATGATACTCCGTATTTTATTTGTTGTTTACCTCAAGTGTTACCCATATACATGTAACTATACTTTATTAGTGAATATTGATACATATTAGTCTTAATGTTATTCGTTAAGAAATGTTTTATAGATTACTTGCATCGATGGCCAACGACTTTATTCGAATACGTGCTTATGATATATGTAATTACACCATGGTTTGTAGTAGTACTCTTCTGTCAACTCCTCTTCTGTCAACTCCTTATGTGATCTTTTAACCAATGCACTCATTTTTGTTTAAGCACTTCCACATTTCCATTAAACTATGAATTGATAATGTGTTTCTATCTTTATCTCTTTAAAGATTAGCATAGGGGAGCTGAATCTGGAAGGTTACGGGTTTCTACACATAAGTCAAAGTTGAAATGTCTACTAAATCCTCTGTAAAGAGCTTGAAACGCACCCTATGAACAATGGAATAAATGTTAATGAGGCTAATCGAGGACATAGCTTGAAACTGACTTAATAGTTACAGCTGCAATTTATGGTACTTTTTACAGTACATTTTGTGTATGGGTATATGTCAGTTATTCATAGTTTTGCATTGTCACACTTATTATTAGAGGTGTCACTTTGACCGATTTACTTATATTAGCGTAAATCAATGTTATTTTAATCATTATCATCACAGTAATCATTTTTTTTAAAAATGAAAATTGGGCAAAATGTGTCCGTGGCTCAACCTGTACTAAATTTCCCCATTTGAACAATAACCCGTTTCATCCAACAACTAGAATGCTTGACACGCCCATCTTGACATCTCCACTTATGATAATAATGGTCGTATATTAATGGTTCTTGAGTTCTTTCTTCAAGTAACATGTGATGGAGTTAAACATGTAGATTTGAATGTGGGTTTGCATCTCTTGGCTCAGATGTCAACTCTGAAAGGTTAGATATTATAGGTTACCCATCATATTTAGTAGATAGATATCCATTTTGATAAGCAACTCATATTTCATGTTTTCAGGTCCAACAAGAGACATTTTTCATTTTTAAGATGAAGCAAGACTAGCCTTGCAAGAGTGGCAGAGGAGTTCCCCTAGAATCACCCCCATACAAATTAAAGTTAGCTGAACTATGATAACGGCTTCGCACCCGAGTATGGTTCGTCGACTTTCTTCTATATTACAGCACTTCTTTAGAAAAAAAATTATGCCAACAATCCGTCAAAAACTTCAAGTGTGATCCTACTCAATGAGAAGGTATTATACACACATTACTCATTGTGTATTCCCCGAAATACCTGGGTGGGTGGGAAAGACTGTATTTTGTTAATTTTCATATGTTCAAATTAATGGATTATTTTAATCAAGGAGCGTGTTCTAAACTTTAAACTCACCGAACTCGAAAACAAAAAACCAACACTAGGGTTTGTCAATCGTAACAAAATTTCAATCTCAGGAACACTAATGCTGGTTTTAAGGTTTCTATTCATCAGTTATAGCATGTTAAGATTTTGAATTCGTATTATAGATGTGAGTTACTAAGTTGTTACCAATTTTCTTTATACACTGTACTTTTATCTTTCCCCCTTTGTTTGCTTTTTGGACATTATTGCCATACTTTTGTCCACTTTAAATTTCCTTTGAGTCATAATCATAATCATGTACATACAATGGTTTTAAGTACATATACTATATATTTCTGTTTATGTGAAAGTGACAAATTTTATCAATCTTGCGTAACATGATACATTAAAATTTATATTGTTCTTTAAGCATAATCCAAAAGATCTAGTGTTAGTTGACTGCCTTTTATTTGTCTTAATGCTTTGGTAAAATCCGGTACATGTGATTTCTTTATTATTTTAGTTATAAAATATCTCAAAACTATAGTGCATCAGCATTAAACTTTACCACACCACTTCATAAGTGATGATTTTGTTTTTTTTTCTTCTCAAAATATGTCTAACTTTTATTTTTCAATCAATCAAATAAGAGTTTAACGAAAAGATAATATTTGATTGATGAAATAGATTAGACCGAGTATAATAAGGAGATCAAAAGATCACATACAGGACTATTGACATTTTAGCGTTACATCAGGTTTTTCTTTGTACATATATCTTTACCACCAACTTAGTGTAATAATAAACCAACTTCACTAACAAAACATACATCACCTAAATACAAATATACACCGCAAAAACCATTTAATAAACACACACACAACAATCCTCCAAGACTCGGTCATCTAGACGACAGAGTTCTCCCTTATATCATCGAAGACACTTCTCACTTGGGCGAGTGTAGTAAGGTAGCACATGTGCTATTTTGCCAACAAGGACGAAGACCGAGTCTTCTTTGTCTTATCACGCCCGATCTTAGTTCGTGCAAATAAAACGGAGAAAGTATGATATATGTAAATTACAGAGTAAACTACAAAATACATCTATGTGGTCTACACTTTCTAATACTTTACATCTCTGTCAAAAACTATTGGCAAACATCATCTCGGAGAGGCCAAATGTCCGGTAAAAATCATCCTTATTGGGGATGAATTTTGCAAAAAATTTAACATAAAGTTTGCAAAAATCATCCCTCTAGAGATATAAAGTGCCGCACATTTGACTTCTCAAGGATGATACTTGTCATTAGTTTTTTTATAGGGATGTAAAGTGTTAGAAAGTGTAAATCCATAGGAGATGTTATTTTGCAGGTTTACTCAAACACGATTACTATGTCATTTGTTCAAAGGGCACTGGATGAGTAAAAGTTGTTGTACTCTCTCGTCCGCATTTCACGAATTGAACGCGGATCCTTTCCCCGTGAAGGGTCTCATCTGGCAATGGACAACTATATGTGTGAACATTATAGGAAATCCCTTAGTCCCAGGCTTCCCTATAAATAGGATCCCTCTGACACACCATAAGGTACACATTTTCTCTGACATTCTTCATCACACACACATTTCTGACAACATGATTACTTACTTTTACGCCGGAGTCCAATCGTGGGGTCCGTCCCCACGGTAAGACTGACGGTTTCTTCTTATTTGTGCAGGATTCCATATCCCTTACTTGCTCTAGTACAAGATCCCAACCCCCTTAATTACTCTATTGGCCCAGTCAGGTAAAGCATATTTAGTCCACTTCATACCATCAACTACATTTATGTTACTAAAACAAGAAGCAATTCTCCATTGGTAGCAATTGCAGTGATAATTTTCAGAATTTCTTATCAGTCTTGTCACATTAGCATCATAATGTAAACTACAACAGAGGAAGCTAGACCAAGAATGATTAAAATGAAAATGTAACGAGGAAGCACAAACGAAAATTGTTATACAAAGGAACTGAAAAAGGTAAGACAAACTGATTCACCATGTGTTTTTTTACGTTTACTTCAAAAATGTTCACACTAGAACGAACGAAGCAAGAGTACATGAAAAGACCACAATTTGTTTAATAAATACATTAAGATTAGACAAACGGATCCACCATGTGTTTTCTAATGTTTACTTTAAAAATTTTCACACTAGAACGAACGGAACAAGAGTGCCCGAGATGATCAAAATTTGTTTTAAAATGCATAATGTTATTTGAGGACTTAGAGTACGCTATGATATATAATAAATGAGACGTGCATCAAAACTACAGAATGACGCTGAACCGGACAAAAATCTAAATCGATAACCAAAAAAGCAAAATATCCAAAACTAATCGATAAAACCGAAAAATCTAAATGTCCAAAACTTTGAACAAAAATCTAAATCGATAACCAAAAAAGCAAAATATCCAAAACTAATCGATAAAACCGAAAAAGCTAAATGTTCAAAACTTTGAAAAAAATGTTTTTAGAAGCTAAATGTCCAAAACTTAAAAAAAATGTTTTTAGAGTAAGAAGTTAAACTTAAAAAAAATGTTTTTAGAGTAAGAAGTGTTTAAGTTAGAGATGAGTGGCATAAATGAGCTCACGAAGCGATCTGGGAGCGAAGCCTTAAATTGAGTTGCTTCCCCCCTTTTCTTTTCCCTCACCCTACCCTTTCAGAAATCAGCAGATAGAACCGAATCAACAGGGACTGAAGCTGACAAGCGATAGCCAAGTTAGGCGGATTTAAAACCATAAGAGGATAAGCTTGCAAGAGCACAAACCGATTCAACAGAGAATCCAAGTCCAAAGGATGAGGCTGAAAAGCCTATAAAGAGAGCTGGAGGACAATCTAATGGGGTCTGGTTTTTGAGTCTACTTGCGTGTCAGCGGGGCTTCAAGCATCAGAAATACGGTCGGGCTTGTAAATGAAATTAGCCCTCCTAAAAATGACGACTCCTTCAGAAAAGAAGTTTATTCAAGTTTCTTTTTCTCAAAGAAGTCAAAGAAGTCCCCCTCCGACAGCCCGACGAGTCATCCACTAAAAAGGACCCTCCCTGCGGTGCGCCCTTCCTTGAATTATTCGGTCATGCAATACTTGCACGACTCCACCTCCAAAATAAACATATTCTTATTCCAACAACATCATAAGAATTTGATATAAGCATTGATATTTTTACTTATGTAGACGTCACAAGTTTGATTTCTCAACAATGTGGGAGATAAACTGATCATATATTGTGTTGAACTTCCATTCAAGGACCCTAATTTAAGACTACATATACACGGACTTTAGCTCCATTTTAGCGTGTAAAATAGCTTTACATTGCATTAATGAATGAATGGCAATTTAAATAGTGGGTTTATTGAAAGATAGAAATACCCCGGAAGGCTATTGATGTCCTTGTTATTTTTTCTCAAAACAATCGATAAGAATAGTTTACAGACATAGGGCCTTGATGCCAAGTCATAGAATGAAACAGCTATACATATCAATTACAACTAATCAGGGGAATAAGCCTTTTGTAATCATACTAAAACATTGAGTGCGCTAAATTGGAAGAAGTGCTCAATCAAATTGTCGACTAGTATATCGATATATAGGTTATTGTTTATTGTTTGGGTAATATCCAAATAAACCGAAACTAAACCGAACCGAATTAAAACATCTAAACTAATATAGCTAAGATAGATATATGCAAAGTACTCAATGCACCACAATTACAGAGTAATAGATAAGTGCGTCAAAAATAGAATGTATATCTATACATGATACACGTATTGTTATAGTTCGAGTCATTTGGTTATAGTTCGCGGCTTTGAGTATATGCATTTCCATTTCGTTGAAAGACGACCAACTTGAAAGAATTTGTGCCATCTTATGTTTATGCTTATACAAATAAGGTATTATACGCACATTACTCATTGTGTATTCCCCGAAATACCTGGGTGGGTGGGAAAGACTGTATTTTGTTCATTTTCATATGTTCAAATTAATGGATTATTTTAATCAAGGAGCGTGTTCTAAACTTTAAACTCACAGAACTCGAAAACAAAAAACCAACACTAGGATTTGTCAATCGTAACAAAATTTCAATCTCAGGTACACTAATGTTGGTTTTAAGGTTTCTATTCATCAGTTATAGCATGTTAAGATTTTGAATTCGTATTATAGATGTGAGTTACAAATTTGTTACCAATTTTCTTATAACTGCTACTCTTTATCTTTCCCCCTTTGTGTTGCTTTTTGGACAATATTGCCATACTTTTGTCCACTTAAAATTGTCCCTTGAGTCAAATCTAATCATGGTACATTCAATGGTTTAAGTACATATATATTTCTGTTATATGTGAACGTGACAAATTATCAAACTTGCGTCACATGATACATAAATTTTATATTGGTTCTTTAAGCATAATCCAAAGACTAGTTAGTTGACTGCCTTTTATTTAGTCTTGGATGCTTTTGTAAATCCATACATGTGATTTCTTTATTATTTTAGTTATAAAATATCTCAAAACTATATAGTGCATCAGCATTAAACTTTACCACACCACTTCATAAGTGATGATTTTGTTTTTTTTTCTTCTCAAAATATGTCTAACTTTTATTTTTCAATCAATCAAATAAGAGTTTAACGAAAAGATAATTTTTGATTGATGAAATAGATTAGACCGAGTATAATAAGGAGATCAAAAGATCACATACAGGACTATTGACATTTTAGCGTTACATCAGGTTTTTCTTTGTACATATATCTTTACCACCAACTTAGTGTAATAATAAACCAACTTCACCAACAAAACATACATCACCTAAATACAAATATACACCGCAAAAACCATTTAATAAACACACACACAACAATCCTCCAAGACTCGGTCATCTAGACGACAGAGTTCTCCCTTATATCATCGAAGACACTTCTCACTTGGGCGAGTGTAGTAAGGTAGCACATGTGCTATTTTGCCAACAAGGACGAAGACCGAGTCTTCTTTGTCTTATCACGCCCGATCTTAGTTCGTGCAAATAAAACGGAGAAAGTATGATATATGTAAATTACAGAGTAAACTACAAAATACATCTATGTGGTCTACACTTTCTAATACTTTACATCTCTGTCAGAAACTATTGGCAAACATCATCCCTGAGAGTCAAATGTCTGGTAAAAATCATCCTTATTGGGGATGAATTTTGCAAAAACTTTAACAAGTTTTGCAAAAATCATCCCTCTAGGGATGTAAAGTGCCGCACATTTAACTTCTCAAGGATGATACTTGTCATTAGTTTTTTTATAGGGATGTAAAGTGTTAGAAAGTGTAAACCATAGAGATGTATTTTGCAGTTTACTCAAACACGATTATATGTATATGTTCAAAGGACATGAGACGTAAAAGTTGTTGTACTCTCTCCGTCCCGCAATCACGATTGAACGCGGATCCTTTCCCGATAAGGGTCCCACTCTGGCCACTACAACTATAAGTGAAATACTAGGAATCCCTAGTACCAGGCTTCCCTATAAATAGGATCCCTCTGACACACCATAAGGTACACATTTTCTCTGACATTCTTCATCACACACACATTTCTGACAACATGAATACTTACTTTTACGCCGGAGTCCAATCGTGGGGTCCGTCCCCACGGTAAGACTGACGGTTTCTTCTTATTTGTGCAGGATTCCATATCCCTTACTTGCTCTAGTACAAGATCCAACCCACTAATAGCTCATTGGCCCAGTCCAGTAAGCCCATATTTAGTCCACTTCATACCCCAACCTACATTTTGTACTAACAAGAAGCAATTCTCCATTGGTAGCAATTGCAGTGATAATTTTCAGAATTTCTTATCAGTCTTGTCACATTAGCATCATAATGTAAACTACAACAGAGGAAGCTAGACCAAGAATGATTACAAATGAAAATGTAACGAGGAAGCACAAACGAAAATTGTTATACAAAGGAACTGAAAAAGGTAAGACAAACTGATTCACCATGTGTTTTCTAACGTTTACTCCAAAAATGTTCACACTAGAACGAACGAAGCAAGAGTACACGAAAAGACCACAATTTGTTTAATAAATACATTAAGATTAGACAAACGGATCCACCATGTGTTTTCTAACGTTTACTTTAAAAATGTTCACATTAGAACGAACGGAGCAAGAGTGCCCGAAATGACCGAAATGACCAAAATTTGTTTTAAAATGCATAAAGATTAATTGAGACTTAAGAGTACGCATGTTATAAAAAATGAGACGTGCAACAACAATACAGAATGACGCACGGACAAAAATCTAAATCGATAACCGAAAAAGCAAAATGTCCAAAACTAATCGATAAAACCGAAAAATCTAAATGTCCAAAACTTTGAACAAAAATCTAAATCGATAACCGAAAAAGCAAAATGTCCAAAACTAATCGATAAAACTAAAAAAGCTAAATGTTCAAAACTTTGAAAAAAAATGTTTTTAGAGTAAGAAGTGTTTAAGTTAAACTTAAAAAAAATGTTTTTAGAGTAAGAAGTGTTTAAGTTAGAGACCATCCAAAATAATCAGTATTCTTATTCCACCAACACAAAGAATTTGATATAATCATTGATAGTTTTACTTATTAACATCAGAACAGTTTTTTCTGATTTCTCACTAGCCAAGACCTCAATTTAAGACTACATATTACATGTACATTAGCTCCATTTTAGACATGTAAAAAAGCTTTACATTGCATTCATCAATGAATGGCAAATTTTAAAATAGTGGGTTCTATTGAAGATATAAAAACCCCAAAGCTAATGAATGTCCTTGTCTAGTTTCACAAAACAATCGTTAATAAATTAGTTTAAGAAGAGGGCTTTGAGCCAAACTGGTTTTACTTTTCTTTAGAATTATTTACAAGAATGAAACAGCTAGACATATCAATCTACAACTAATCATGACTAAGCCTAGTGTTACATAGCTAAACTTGATCACTTAATATTGGAAAGAGTCCAATCAAATATGCCGACTAGTATATCGACTAATACGCCCTCGCAGTTTAATCGGGAGGAGGGCGGATGCTCAAACTGGATCGAAATCTTCAAACAAAACCTAAATGGCAGTCCCTTGGAAGATATCGCAATTCAACGAAAGCACGAGACTGAAAGAGATTTACTTTGTTTTAATTGATGAAACTACTTTGTTAGGGAGACGTCTTAACAAGCAAATCGCAAGCCAAATCTTCATGACCATGACATATGAAAGCAATTGTACAACTTTACAAGGCAGATAAAAAGTCCCAACAAGATGATATTGTCTTTTTTTTACTGAGATAAATTTTTGTGAATTGTTATGGTTTTTTTTTTCAATGCGAACTAAATTCAAAATAGAAGACAACAAAAAAATAAGTTTTTTTATATAGGGAATTTAGTTGCGGCTCATGATGGCCGACAACTAGGGTTTTGATAATAGAGATGAGAGATTTGATTCTTTTTGGAGAGGATAGAAGCGGCTCATGACGGCCGACAGTTAGGTTTTGAGAATGAAGATAGAGAGATTTGATTTATTTTTTATTTTTTTAGAGGATAGAAGCGGCTCATGATGGCCGGCAACTATATTTTTGAGAATGGTGATTTATAGGGTTTGACGGGGTGGTATTGAGGCAGCGGCTCTTGGTGGCCGACTAGGTCCCGGATATAACCTGCTCTGATACCATATTGGAAGATAGAAAACCCCGGAAGGCTAATTGATGTCCTTGTCTATTTTCACCAAAACAATCGATATAAATATTTACAAGATAGAGGCTTTGAGCCAGATAAGAATGAAACACTATACATATCCAATCACAACTAATTCTGACTAAGCCTATTGTAGATCATACATAACATAGAGTGCACTAATATTAGAAAGAGTCCAATCAAATATGTCGACTAGTATATCGACTAATACGCCCTCGCAGTTTGATCGGGAGGAGGGCGGACGCTCAAACTGGATCGAAAATCTTCAAACAAAACTAAAGGCAGTCCCTTGGTGAAGATATCGGCAATTCACGAAAGCTCGAGACTGAAAGAGATTACTTGTTTTATTGATGAAACTAACTTTGTTGATGGAGACGTCTTTAAGCAAGCAAGAGCGGAGCCAAATCTTCATGATCCATGACTTGAAAGCAATTGTAGCAACTTACGAAGCAGATAAAAAGTCCCAACAAGATGATATTGTCTTTTTTTTACTGAGATAAATTTTTGTGAATTGTTATGGTTTTTTTTTTCAATGCGAACTAAATCGACAGCCCGACGAGTCATCCACTAAAAAGGACCCTCCCTGCGGTGCGCCCTTCCTTGAATTATTCGGTCATGCAATACTTGCACGACTCCACCTCCAAAATAAACATATTCTTATTCCAACAACATCATAAGAATTTGATATAAGCATTGATATTTTTACTTATGTAGACGTCACAAGTTTGATTTCTCAACAATGTGGGATAAACTGATCTATATTTTGGTTGAACTTCCATTCCAAGGACCTCAATTTAAGACTACATATTACACGTACATTAGCTCCATTTTAGACATGTAAAAAAGCTTTACATTGCATTCATCAATGAATGGCCAAATTTAAATAGTGGGTTCTATTGGAAGATAGAAAACCCCGGAAGGCTAATTGATGTCCTTGTCTATTTTCACCAAAACAATCGATATAAATAGTTTACAGAGATAGGGCTTTGAGCCCAAGATAAGAATGAAACAGCTATACATATCAATCTACAACTAATCATGACTAAGCCTATTGTAATCATACTAAACATAGAGTGCGCTAATATTGGAAAGAGTCCAATCAAATATGTCGACTAGTATATCGACTAATAGGTTCTTGTTATTGTTTGGGTAATATCCAAATAAACCGAAACTAAACCGAACCGAATTAAAACATCTAAACTAATATAGCTAAGATAGATATATGCAAAGTACTCAATGCACCACAATTACAGAGTAATAGATAAGTGCGTCAAAAATAGAATGTATATCTATACATGATACACGTATTGTTATAGTTCGAGTCATTTGGTTATAGTTCGCGGCTTTGAGTATATGCATTTCCATTTCGTTGAAAGACGACCAACTTGAAAGAATTTGTGCCATCATATGTTTATGCTTATACAAATAAAGCCCGGTGAAATGATTAGTGTTTTTTTGGTGTCTAACGTTGTATTTATTGTTTCTCGCAACATCATTTGAATCAATGAACATTGCACCTTTGATAGGGTCGATGTTAAGCCGTAAAGGGTAAAAATAAAGATAGATGATCTATACATGATTGTTTTCAAAGAAAGTAAGTTGCCTTCTTGTTAGAGTCCATGAATGTCATTTGTGTAAGTCATACTTGACGAATTCTATATTGTTTAAAATACAAATTTGAAAAGGTAATGAACAAAAAACATTCAAAGGAAAAATGTGTATCACATACATAAAATGTTAGATTTGGCTGATTTCTTTTGTGTTGCTTTTTGGACAATATTGCCATACTTTGGTCCACTTAAAATTGTCCCTTGAGTCAATCTAATCATGGTACATTCAATGGTTTAAGTACATATATATTTCTGTTATATGTGAACGTGACAAATTGTCAAACTTGCGTCACATGATACATAAATTTTATATTGGTTCTTTAAGCATAATCCAAAGACTAGTTAGTTGACTGCCTTGATGCTTTTGTAAATCCATACATGTGATTTCTTTATTATTTTAGTTATAAAACATCTCAAAACTATAGTGCATCAGCATTAAACTTTACCACACCACTTCATAAGTAATGATTTTGTTTTTTTTCTTCTCAAAATATATGTCTAAAACTATAGTGCATCAGCATTAAACTTTATCACTTGGTTAAACCCCGTTCCGAACCGAATAAACCTGATCCGAACTAAAAATCGATATTGACGAAAACGAGAACCGAACAGAATTTAAGAAAGCGAAACCGAAACCGAGCTGAAGTTATGAGAGCGAAACTGATTTAAATAGTTCATGTGTATTCTGTCTTGTTTTGATTCGTCCTGAACCGATCCGAACCGACCGAGAAAAGCTGAAACCGAAAACCATAATTATATAAAATTGAAAACCAAACCGAATAAGGTCGGTTTGGTTCGGCTCGGTTTGTCGGTTTGATTTGATTTTCCGTTGATTTAGCGCAGCCCTACCACTTTATACACTATAATATACGTATTACAAACATATCATTATTCATAAAAAAATTCGAATTTCACATCTCTCTTTATTTTCTTTATAATTTTTTTAT
>BQNB010136571.1:0-17981 GCA_026074375.1 Tanacetum coccineum
AACGTGAACAACGTGCCCTATATACGAAAATATAAGAAAACTACACGTAAACTTTTATTGTAAAAGAGTTAAGACGACTTAGAAATGCGTACGCGACCCTAGTGGACACTTGCATGTAGAACCCGACGTGTACACAAGTCGAGTACACGACATATCGTCACTAGAGCCTTTCAAGTAACTATAAAAATGACTAAGGGAAGCAACGGGCCTCAAGGGACCTGTGGCCTGTTACGCGAGCCCAACACGAGTCCAATGTAAGCTCATAAAGCACAATAAGCTAAACAGCTTATTCGTGTGCTTATACACGGCTTATTGAGCTTAAAATGAAACTAAGAACCTTAATGGACCCCTTGGCATGTGTTGTTAAGCCAAACAAACCTTAATGGGCCTCCTAGCCCATTACCGAGTCCACGAAATGAGCTATACACCACGAATAAGCTCCCACAGCTTATTCGTGTGCTTATACGCGGCTTAATGAGCTTAACATAGACTTAAGAACCTAAATGGACCCTTTATATTTCTTTGAAAACCAACCGAACCCTTAACGGGCCTCTTAGCCCATTTACGGGCCCTAAATGAGCAAATAAGCTCACAATAAGCTCGGGTAGCTTATTGATGATCTTACGAGGGCTTAATAAGCTTATTAGACCTAAATGAGCTTAGTGGACTTGAATGGACCCAACCAAACACCCTAGATCCCTATCGGGCCCATAACGAACCAAACCGGCCCAATAAGAGGGCTTATAAGCTTATTTCCAATAAGCTGAAAACGAAACAGAATAAGCTAAGTTGAAACAAATGGGAAATAAGCTAAAATACCTAAGGAAACATTAAGACCCTATTCGGGTTAAGCTATTGGGCCCGTAAGCCCAATAAGCTCGAAATAAGCTCCAATAAGCTCACCGAGCTTATTGTAAGCTTAACAGCCCCGTACGAACTTATTCAAGGTTTTCGGACCTATTTAAATCGTATTGGACCCTTGATAAGCTAAACGGACCTTAACGGGCCCAATAAGGCCCGTTAAGCCAAAATAAGCTCGAAATGCTTATTTATAAGCCGAAATGGCTTGGTTGGCTTATTTAGACTAAATAAGACCAAATACCACTTGTCGGGATTTAATTGAGTTGAAAATGCGATTTTTACAAAGTCGGGGACTAAAACTGTAATTTCCGAAACCTAAGGGTTTGAAATGTCACTTTTCGAAATACAAAAACTCTAGGGACCATTCTTGCAACATTCTAAGACTTAGGGAGCTAAGTGAAATTATAAGGATCAAAAACTACTCTTTGTAAACTCAAGGGACTAATTATGTCACTTTTGAAACTAAAAGGGTTTAAAAATATAAAAGGGTATATTTATAAACCTAGGGACTAAAAGGGTAACAACTAGAAACCTAGGGGTATGTTAGTGAACAAAAGTGAAACAAATGAAACACTTAACACGTCGGTCGAACACTAAGATGTTCGGACATCGAACGGCTTAAATAACAAGTTAATAAATAAGTATATTTATTAATAATGATTTCACGTTTCTCGAGAACCATCGAAACTATAAATACAATGATCTTGTGTGTCACCACACAAGTGATAACGGTATATATAAACTTAAAATGGTAGTTTATACATAATGAGTCATTAGTTTAAAACGTGAAAACTAAGACTTGACTCGTACTTGCTTTGGTATTAACGGTGTGATTCCAACTACCTACTTGGATATTTGTTATCATTCAGAGAACTACCGGCTAAGTGAGCTTCATAGCCCTCATGCTTTACAATTATTTAAATGATTTATATCCTTGGGGTGAGAACATGCTTTGTTTTACAAAACTGGAGAAGTGTACATTCTATGCCATGATTAGTGTTTTGCCTAATTCTACTAACCCCTTTATGTCCATGATCATGAACTGTTAATTGCATAGATGTGATTGGAATTACAGTGTGCGGGCGCGAATGTTACGGATAGATCTATTAGGGAATTGACAATCCCCGTTCGGGTGACTAGCTATCACTGGGAACGACGCATACCATGTCGATTTGGATGTTTCTTGCAGGTTGCACATCATTCACGGACACCCGTTAGGCAATTTATAATTGCATTCATATACGTCGAGCATCGGTGTAATGAGCTATAGGAAAGTAATTACTTTTTATGATGTTTGCATCTGTTTGCTTAATCATACACTTGGAAATTCTTGCAGGTCCTACCATTGATTTTATAAACCTATGAATTACCAACTATATGTTGACATTTTAAGCATGTTTTTCAGGTCAATAAGGCACGTGGTGCGATGATACATGTGGGAGTCAATAAGTGATGAGTCAAACACTTAGATTTGGGTCTTATTACACTTTGGGACAATTGTTATAAACCGAGAATCTTTATCTATTTTGTTGACCATTTAAGCCATGAGCTTATGTAATAAAACAAGTATTTTGTTTTAATCCATGTATCTTTTTCAAACGACACACACACCACCATACACAAAAACACCACATTACAAACAAAACCACCTCAAAAAAACCACATTCCCCAGGTTTAGTAGTCGTTCTCTGATCTTGTGCTATTGACCCAATAATGTAACGCCTTCGGATATTCAACATTCCGCTGCATACTCAGATTTAAGGGTGTTACAATTTTAAGGTTAAAGGTAGATTGACTGATTTTATATTCAATGAAATGTTAGAGTTTTTCCAAAATGTATTTCCTATCAGTAAAGGATACAAGCTCCCACTGTCATACTATGCAATAAAAAAGACATTTAAAACGATCGGGTTAGGGTACGAGTCGATACATGCTTGTGAACACGATTGCTGCTTATTTCAGGGAGACGATAACAAAGATTTGGATTTCTGTCCGGTGTGTAATACGAGTAGATTGAAATACAGTAACACACCAAGGAAGAAAGTTCCTAAGAATGTGTTGCGTTACTTTTCGATCATTCCTAGACTACAACGTTTGTACAAGTCTAGTCACACGGCAAAGGAAATGATTTGGCATGCTACTGGAAAGTGTACGGAGCCCGGTAAGATGCAACACCCGGTTGATGGTAGAGCATGGAAGAACTTTGACACAAAGTATCCGGATTTTGCAAAAGAACCAAGAAATGTTCTACTAGGGTTGGCTGCTGATGGTTTCAATCCGTTCGGCAACCTTAGTCAAGCTTACAACATGTGGCCGGTGATATTGACAACATACAATCTGCCTCCGTGGTTAGGTATGAAAGAGAGTTGTTTTATGCTGACGTTGCTAATTCCTGGCCCTAAATCCCCAGGCAAGGACATTGATGTTTACTTGAGGCCTTTAATTGAGGACCTAAAGGTTTTATAGGACCGGAAAGGTGTCAAGACTATAGACGTTGCTTCAGGCCAGAAGTTCAATATGAGAGCGATGGTTTTATGAACCATCAATGATTTTCCTGCTCGAAGTAGTTTTTTGGGTGAAGTAGGCAAGGTTACAAGGCATGCCCTACATGTAATGAAGACACTCCATCTGTTCGTGTGTTAAGTAAAACAGCTTATGTTGGCCACAGAAGATTCTTAAAGAAGCCCTATAAATGGAGGAGTTCACGTGAATTCAATGGCCAAACCGATAACAAAGATCCTCCTAAAGAATTTGGCCGGGATGTAATCCTGGCTCAACTTGATAGATTGCCAACGCGTGTGAAGGGTAAACATCCGAGTCATGGGGGTGTGAAGATAAAACGCAATGTTCATGTCGAACTTAACTGGACTAAACGGTCTATTTTTTACGAGCTTGAGTATTGGTCTTTTCTTTCACTAAGACACAATTTAGACATCATGCATATCGAAAAAAATGTGTTGGAGGCCATCTTGAACACTTTGTTAATGAATGACAAATCTAAAGACACCGCCAAGGCAAGACAAGACTTGCAAAGGTTGGGCATTTGAAGTGGATTGTGGCTTGGCCAAACCAAAAACGGGAAGTGCTTGAAGCCTCAGGCTGCGTATTCTTTCACACCAGAGGACCGAAAAAAGTTTTGTCAGTTCATTAAAGGAGTTAAACTACCAGATGGGTTCGGATCATGCTTCAAGCACAAAGTGACTGATAATGATACGAATATAATGGGCTTGAAGTCTCATGACTGTCATATAATGATGCAACGTTTACTTCCTTACGAACTTCAAAATTACTTGCCCGATAAGATTTCAAAACTAATAATCGAGCTATGTTCCTTGTTTAAGCAAATCTGCTCTACAACTTTGATGGAGGATGACATGTTGAAAGCTCAGATCAAGGTGGTCGATATTCTGTGCGATCTTAAGCTCAAATATCCTCTTGCTCTCTTTGACATTATGATTTACTTGGTTATCCATTTACCTCTAGAGGCTCTTGAAGGCGAGGCTATTCGCCCCCGGTGGGTGTTTCCATTTGAAAGATACATAAAGAAGCTAAAAGGTTATGTACGAAATAAAGCTAAGCCAGAAGTTTCAATTGCGGAGGGTTATGTTGCAGAAGAATCATTGACTT
The DNA here is from genome assembly GCA_026074375.1 of Tanacetum coccineum. Classification (NCBI taxonomy): domain Eukaryota; kingdom Viridiplantae; phylum Streptophyta; class Magnoliopsida; order Asterales; family Asteraceae; genus Tanacetum; species Tanacetum coccineum. The sequence continues at coordinate 4,489 of BQNB010136571.1, forward strand.
TCAGTTCTCATTATTTTCGGGATGTTACCATGAAATTTAAGCGTCCCGACCGTAATGTGGATCCCCCTCCCCCAATGTGTCAGTTTTAGGTGTTCCGATTGGTATGTAAATCAATTGGTTTACGCTCGGTTATTTGGTTTGATGCCCAAGAGTTGAAGAAAGTGAAATGGTATGTACTTCATAACAGTCCTGAGATCGACACATACCGGTCCCAGTTCAAGAGGTACGCGTTTTTTTATTTTGAAACTTCTTTTTCTTAACTTATCATTTCGACGACTTATTCTAATACCATGAACATTTTTCAGTTTATTTCCTAACAAAGACATGAAAAAAGAATTCCCCGACTGGTTTGGGTCGCAGGTAAACTTAGACTTATTTTGTGTACTTAACTGTAAAAATAACAATATCATATTTTGTGTTCTCTATCTAATCCTATCTTCTTCATAGAACCGTCAACGTCACGTAGACAATGACAAAGACCCAAAGGTTAGCACAACCAGTGAGTTATTCGCTTTTGCTTATGGACCAACATGGACTCCAATCTCAATAAACTCTTGCGTAATCGACGTTGTGAGGTATGTCGTGCACAGCCGCGATGAACGTCGCACAACTTAAAACAGCGGCATTTGTTCGCCTGGCCCTGACAGAGAAATATATTATTGTCAGCTTCAAGAAATCCTTGAGTTTAAGTATTTGTTGTTCAAAGTTGTGTTGTTCCGAGTTAAGTGGTTCGACACTCGCAACCAAGGACGTAAAGTCAAACGTCTTGTCCTTAGAAACAACATGACACAAATCGACACAAGAGTTGAGGCGTTTAAAAATGATTAATACATTCTCGTAACACAAGTCAAACAAGTCTTCTACCTTAAAGATAAGGCCAAACCCCACTGGAAGGTCGTCGAACATGTTAATCATAAAAAGTTTTCCGACGGGGGTGTCATCATGGTAGAGGACGATCCTGATATTATACATTTTGACAACTCATCTAATATCCCACTTTTTACTAGTTTGAATGACTTGGATAATGCGACCTTGCATATAGATGGCCAATCAACGGAGGTTGACGCACCGCCAGATATCATTGATGTTGTTGACGAAGACGATGATATTATTGATGATGAAAACGCCCTTCCTCATGATTTAGCAGATTCTGATGATGAAGATCTCATCAATGTTGATGATGATGGTGTTGACAAAGTTTATTCTAGTGAAGAAGAAGATTGATCTTGAGTTGTAACTTGCAAAAGATACTTATATATTTTAATGAATGAAATTGTTGTGGATTGTGTAAATGTGTATGTTTATTTGGATATGTATGTATTTGGATGTGTGCATGCTTATATTATTTTGTTCATGAATTTCTATATGTTATGCTAATTGTACTTGTACAGATGTCAGCCGATGTTGCACGGTCCCACAACGGTGACGGTGGTGGTGAGGATCGTCCCCCTCCATACCATGTAGCCACCGGTTGCGGGGGTTGCTTCGCTAACTGAGGTAAAATTCCTGGATTATTGTAATACAAGCATACATTTGATACATATATTGAACTTGCTTGCCTTGAATTTTTATGACTTTATCACTCACTTGATTTTGCAAGCAAAGGCAAACGAATGCCCAATTTGGGCGGTAGGGCAGCGGGCAGGCTGCATACCCGCGACAAGACCTAGAACCTCTTATTAAAGGAAATCATGGATAAAAAAGACCCGTCCCGATCCGGTTTGAGGTGCGTGACAAACAAACCCTTATGCCTCTCGGTGACCATGCGGCGCATTGGTCTAGCTACATCGGGGAGGTCATTAGAGGTGTGCCTTTATACTACCCTTCTTGGCTGAAGGCGGCGCTCATTACAGATATTGGGGTCAGTTATCCTTTTATGTTTATTTCATTATCGTGTTCATTTATTTAATTGTGTATATTTATCTAAATTTGTTTATTTATTTATATCATATAAATAAATAAACAAATTTAAATAAATATATAAATTATATCTCTAACTCTGTCTTCGTTTTATTGTATATGATTGCAGACCCAGTTTGATTTGAGGCCGCACATGGAAGCACCCGACTGGACAGTGATCGAGGCCGGCATCCAGCAGCACTTGCAAAAAGCGTACAACACCAACAAGGCTGCTTTCAAGGCCCAGCATTGGGTTATAGACACCGAGACCGGGAGTTACAATGTGGAGAAGATCAGGCGGGCACGTCCCAAGGGCATTACAGCGGAAGAGTGGGATAAGTATATTCAGTTTTGGAATGATCCGAGGAACATTGCCCGAGCCACTCAAAATCGGCAAAACCGGGCAAAGAGCACGGTCATATCTCGACAAGGATCCCGGTCGCTTGCTCGCCTTCGAGATGAGATGGTAATAAACATTATACTTATTTTACATACATATATACATATATATTTGATTATACGCTTTGGTGTGTTGTGATTTGTCATTTTTAATTTGTTTCATCTTATATGTGTGTGTATCTACAGAGGCAGAGCTCAGCCACCCAGGAGTACCCATCGCTGATTGACACCTTCTTCATCGCACACACTGTTAACGGGGTATTCACTCGAGATGAGGACCGCCTTATATACGTAAGTTTTGTTTCAAAACATACACTTTAATGAATTATCAAGAAATAATGTAGCAACCCGACTAATATATTAACTATCTTGTGTTTTTGTCACTATATAGGAGGAGATAAGGAGGCTGGAGGCTACGTGCACCTACACTGATGATGAGATCAATCGCTTGGCTAAAAGGGGTAAGCAGCGAGGGCACATTCCCGGTGTCGGTAGGGTATTGCCAGCACGGGTCACAGCCGGCCCAAGTAGGCCCGCGCCTGAAAGCACGCTCAAGAGCTTACACAAAAAGGTGGACTTCATGATGAGTCTTTTTAAAAGTGACTCCAAGTTCTCTGATGCGTTTTCACAGTTTGAGTCGGTTGGTGCCAGCGGGAGTGGCGGGAGTGGCGGGAGCGGCGGGTGCGGGGATGACGAGGAGAGTGCAGACGATCAGGAGGACGAGGATGAGGATGGCGATGGCGATAGTTAGTTGTGTTATATATTGGTTAGTATGCTACATTGTTACTTTATGTTCGTCTTGGCGACCTGTAAACACTTGTTTTCCTATCCTATCATGATAACTATTGACTTGTAAGCCCCGTTTATGACTAGAAAGCAACGTTTTGTAGACTTATTCGGATTTTGGACGATTTAGCTTTATTATGTTTTGGTTTTGGTACAAGTTGTGATGTATTTGTATTGCGTTGATCTGTTATATTGTATTGTGTTTTGGTACAAGTTGTGATGAGTTTATACAGGTTTTGGTACATGTTTGATGTTTGGAAATCGCATGTTGTGCAGGCTGTATTTTAAAAAAAACTGCAGACTATTCCCCGGCGACATGTCGCCGGGGTTAGTCACACAAAACAATAAATTCGAAAACTTTACCCCGGCGACTTGTTGCCGGGGATACATACCACTAACCGACAAAAACTCGTTCCTTATACGTTGACAAGTCAACGTATAAGGAAAACTATCCCCAGCGACATGTCGCCGGGGAATGTATGCCACGGTGGCACTAATTGCTTAACTGAAAAATATGTGGGACCCACCGTGTCACTGGGATTGTCGCTGGGGAACGTATCCCTAGCGAGCGTTCCCCGGCGAACATTCCTCAGCGACAAGTCGCTAGGGAAAGTTATCCCAGCGACAAGTCGCCGGGGAAAGCCCTGAAATGTTGCTAGGGAATGTGGGAAATGTTGTAGTGAAATGCATGGCACATATAATTTGAAAAATGGAAGGATGATGAAGCCTACCATTCATTAATAATGCACTTAACAACAAAACTTAACTTTTAGTTAAGTCAGAACAATCCAACATGTTGCTCTTCTATATGTTTATTTTCTCTATAAAAAATTGGAAGTCAAAATGGAAACATGAAATGGATTACTACAAAGGAACCTTCCTTTTCATTAAGCCTACTAATTACAACTGTTGGTGATAATTTTATTGATAAAATGTGGAAAAAGACTTGCAGACCAGACTCAAAAGTCTATTCTCGCTATTTTGTGACAATATATATTTAGCCTTTAGTTCGCAATTATCGTCTTTGGAAAGTTTGCGATTGCACTTTTAAAGTTTTGCATGTCTCATGCTAGGGATCGACACTATTTGCTCACCAAAGTTGGCTAGAAGACTGCGCGTGTTGCACTTTCAAAATTCTAGGGTTGAACAATTACTCTAAAATGATTGATCACAGTTAAGGTTGATGACGTACGCAATGATGGCTGAAAATTCAACTCATTCCATTCTTTTCAAGAAACAGGCTGGGTATGTTGAGGCATATACCAACATGTTGGCCATTCACTAATTCCCAATAAATGAACGTTAATACAGTCAAACAATGTCATCTCAAAAAGTTTTACATTTACGCAAGCACTAAAAACTTCAATCTATTATTTCAAACATTATATTGTTGGGTGATAGGTTTATTGGAATGTGCTAGTTGGATCCGCGTGTTATGCGACTAGAAGTACGTGAGCCTATTGGGGGCACACACGTTAAGACACATAGAATACGTTTATTGTTAAATATACTTCACGTAATATATTTAAATAGTCGTTATAGTTTATAACTAACTTAATGGTTATTTAAATATGTAAACCGAAGGGACTTAAATTGACAAAACCCAAACCCAAAGGTGTGCCTTGTGATGGCCAGCCCCTATGGTTTTTTAGAGGGGGTGTTTGTGTCGATTTAGAATTGAGGAGGGGGAGGAATTGAAATAAAGAATGAATTATGGTTTCCTTGTTCACCAAGGACTAGGTTTTGGGTGCCTATATGAACACCCTCACCCTAACTCATTATTCATTCATTCAAAATCCCTAAAAACCTAAATTGATTTTCGGTTTCCCCTCTCCTCCCAAAACCGAATTCGGTAAAACCCTAAAAGGGTAATTCGGTTTCTTTTCTCCTCTTGATTGATTTCGATGAAAACCCTAAAAGGGTAATTCGGTTTCTTTTCTCCTCTTGATTGATTTCGATGAAAACCCTAAAAGGGTTTTGGTGCGATTGGATTCCCACAAGCTCGATCATAAGCTCAAGTTAATCTAGGGTTTCGGTTTACTAGTTCTACAAGTCGACAACGATTTGAAACCAACTTAGGGTTTTAGTTTCTTGATTTTCAGTTCAAACCGATTTTGATAAAACCCTAATTAGGGTTTACCGAATTCGGTACAAGCTATTAGGGTTGTTGTCTAATTTTCGGTGGAAGACAACGTGGGTTTGTTTGAGATCTTAAATTCAAGAAACAAGATGCAACACGTGGTGTTTGAGAGACGTGAAGTGACAACTAGCATCGTGGCGTGCTTGTTTGACGTGTTGTGTGAGCAACCATAGTGGTGACAACTTAATCACTAAGTTACAAGATCAAGATTCTCGTTTAATTGACTTTTGTCATTAAACATAACGTTAGTTTTTCTTGCCTTATTTGTGTGTTAATCTTTAATATCAAACTAGATCCAATCCGCTGCATACTCGTAGTAACTGGTTTACTAGTTGTTAAATCCCAACAGTGGCATCACGAGTCAATCTCGTTTGGTGTTATGGGTTACACACTTATAAAACACGCTAGATCCGCATAAGAAAACTTTTATTTATTGTTTTGACTGAAAATTATGGCAACAATATGTAATTCTTGCCATAAATAATAAATAAAAACCTAGAATCTTGTTTTATTACTAGTTAATGTAGATTAAATAAGAATAGATTTAAAATTAAAAGTTAATTGAGAGTGTTAAGTCTTCTATTCTTTTCATTATCCCGGCCTTAAGACTCACGCAATCATGTTATATGATGGATGTGGCGATCTAGGCACTTTAGCAGAAAACCTAGTGAGAGTCTTTTGGTTCTTCATTTGGGGAAGACTCTTATGAGAACTCGAGGCATTATGTGATTTACTGCTTTCTGAATAGAGTCTGTCTTCACCTCATCCCTACTTTCTGTCTATTTATATGCTTATGTGTTTATACTCCTTGTGACTTATGACTATATGCAAAAGATTTTTTGAAACTCTAAAACAAACTAATACTTAAAGAGAAACTTGGTTTAAATTTTTCTGTTAAATTACACACATAATTATGTACTCCTAGTGACCTATTGTGTGTTATTTGTAAAACTTGTTTTTGGACAAATAAATACGAACATTAAACTATGAAAATTGTTTTCTTGGAGAGTTAAAAGTTTTTCTTAAATACATCGTTAGTCAATTGGTAAATCGGCTCACCCATTATGAACAAACTATAAGAGAGGTATAAGGCGGGACGTTTCCCTAAAGAAGTCGGGTTTTTAATAAGCTTTGCGCTGACCCGCTTCTCCGCTTCTTTGTGCGTTTCAAATGGAGCTACCGAGAACTTTTGATAGCATGATGTCAAGATTAAAAGTTAACAAAACGTGTTCTTAAGTTGTGCTACGAAGATGTTTTGCATGCTTCTTTGTACACAATTTTGTCACATATTTTATAAAATTTATGTGTATACCCTATGTGAAATTTTAAGTCTATGCCAACCAAAATAAGAACACGTGCACTTGGATTGACCTCTCTGGTCAGACCTTAGGGCCTTTCCAACCCATGGGAAAAATTTTCATAGGTCAGATCTATGTCAACTTTTGCATGTTTGTTTTTTGTGGACTTAAATCGAGTATGCTTTGTCAAACCTTGGACATGAGGCATAAGATGAGACAAAACATGTACATGACATTACTATATGAGTTACTAATGCCATGTGTCTCATAAAACTAAGAGTTGCATTAACAACACAATTAACGCTCGTCGCTTACCTCTTGCACACTTGTTACACGCACTACAACAATCGGGTCTTTCCCCAGCGACATATCAGGTCATTCCCCAGCGACATATCGCTGGGGATAGGTTTCCCCAGCGACATGTCGCTAGGGAATCCTCGCTGGGGAAACCTCGTCAGGGATACAATCCCCAGCGATAATCCACGGCGAAGATGTGGGTCCCACTCATTTCTTAAAAAGACAAACATAGTCTCTTTTCCTGGTAAGAAGAGTGAGACTCACTCCTATCTTTTCTCATTGGTTGACAAGAATAAGATAGGGTTATAATGTGATTTTTATCAATTATATTTAAACTCACTTTCAATCTTTCCTTACACTTTTCCGGTACTAAAATCTTTAAAAGATAAAATATTTTGTGTAACTAGAGTACATTTTGTCTATAGCTACCAAAATAATGACATCTTGCACTTGTCGCGATGTATGAGTTTTCACCGCAACGAGTAAAGAAAATTGCTAGCAGGTCTTCTAGGTATTTTTTTTGGACTCGATTCGTTCCTTATAGTGCTAAACACCCTTGTGGCTAGGCAGACCGATTAAGAAGGAATTGCATGCTAAAAGTTCAAGTTAATGAAAGCATGGATGGCTAGTCCCTCATCTACATAAGTAGAACTTCATATGCTCTGTTCAATACCTAAGTACATTGCTACTTGTAGGCATTTTAAGAGAGTTGGAAAGTAAATAAATCGCTATTTGCTTTATACTGGTGATGCAACACTTACAATGTTGACAAAACCAGTGGGAGCTTTGCGTTTTACTACTGAAAAGACATTCATGTGAGGTTGTCAAATTCAGTGGGAGCTACAAGATTTATTTCTTTGTTAGTTGCCCATATTATTTCTAGCTGCTTTGAAAATAATTCATTACTTTCCGATTATGATACGACCGTAGTTTAAGAAAATTACATTTTATTAATTTATGATAATACGTTGCTTTCCGATGTTGCTTCCGTAAATCGTTATCTATAGAATAATAATCCACGATTCCTTTTTAAACATTATGGTTTGAAATCTACTTGTAATATCTTTGAACAATCATATTGTTTATACAATCAGAGGCATGTCGTACTGTTAGTCTACTTTATATTTCATGTTGTCGTAACAAGTGGGAGAGATCTTAAGGTGTGCAAGGAACAAACATATAAACAATATATAAACAATATGATTATTGGTTTCTCTTAATTGCAAGGTAAGAAAGCTAATATTTCTACTAGGACTTAAACACACAAGATGTTTGTTGCCCTATTACATTTAAATGTCAAGATATAATATATAGCTACTTCAACTTATTTACTATATGTTTTAGTCAACATAATTATGGTTAATTATATAATCATAATTATGAAGTATGGACTTAACTTGAAATTACTAATGAACTCAAGAGTTTGCGTTCATAATTACTTTAGTTGGTATAATTATGTTGTTTGTTAAGCATTAATTATAATAGGCCACTTAATTTATTCAATGGACTTATATATAAAAGTAGTAGTAAAATTGTTATGTCTTCTTGTTAACACATAAACATGATGTCCTTGAATTATTCAAAGACTTGTAACGTATACTTCACATGTTCTGTTTTCTTGAAACACATGAACATAAAGTTATTATACTATTCAAAGAAATATACGTTATAGCATGCACATGGTTTTATAATACTTTGTATTCAATATAGCTCGACCCTATTGACAAGTATTTGATTCAAAGAGAATTAAGTTATCTAAGGAATTCTGATGTAGTCTCACAATTCTAATACGTATAGAATACCACATTATTATGGTATGTCTAAATGTGTTGAAACAAACTGTATTCATATCATTTGATTTCTGATAACTTAAATGGCTCTACCTCCAAAATCGATCAAGGTTAGAAATTTGCGTGTGTCATGGATACACTCAATATAATTCCAACCTAGAAGGTATTCAAGACATTATCTATTTATGGATTAGGATGAATCCCATTATGTCTTGATTAAAGTTCTAAAATTTGTTAATATCTTATGAATCATATTATTAACAAGCTAGAGATGAGAACTGTAAAATGTATTTTGTTGTCCTATTTAAGAACAATTTATTGTTGCTTAAATACTTGGTATTTAGAGAATTATCTCTTCTTACAAAAGTAAGTGGGAGCATCTATAGATCTTGAAAATATTCAAGAACAAATTACATAACCTTATGTATTCACTTGCTGATGTCATACTAAGGCTAAACATATAAATGTCGAACCAAAGTATAATGTAACTCTCATTCATAAATCCGCAAGGATGCCTCATCAATGGAGTGATATTTTAATATCAATGCCGAGGAATATAAGTTAAGGGTCATAGTAAACCTGCTAACTAATAAGATGAATTGTCACATCTTGAATATGATAAATATCTTAGAACTATGAATAAAAAGATGCAGTTCTTAAAAAACAATCAATGTTTTGAGATTGATTGATCTTTCACCAAACAGTAAAATATGAGGTTAGAATGAGTTTCTTTTAAAGAAAGGCTCATAAGGATAAGATTGTATGCATATTAATGCCTGACTGATGATAAGAGTTTTAATCTTACTCAAGCAATTGACTATGATTAAATCTTTCTTTTCTACACGCATTAATTATATAAAGATAACTAATTGTCATACATATTTTCTTGAATCTGAAATATGGCAAGCTAAGGTTCATAACTCTTTCCTTAATGATTACCTTTGCGCGTAATCAAAAGGGTTATGAGTCTATATTTGAATTATGGCAATTAAGTTTATAACTTTTTCCTTTATGATTACTTTTGCGAGGACGGTGTGTAATTAAAAGGGTTATGAGTTCAAAATAATCTTTAAAGCATACAAGATAAGAGAATCCAAATGTGGATTATATCATGCATCTAGGAGCTAAAATCTTAAGTTTAATTACAATATGATTTACTATTAAATTAAGATAACTCTTGAGTACACCTGACATCAAGCGGGAGCACTATGTTGTTTTCTTAAATTCGTATGTTGTATAACATATTGAAAGCATCATTCCATCGAAGCTAGATGTTAATCCTTGAGATTGGAATGAAACTTCACTTGGGAATTTAAGAAATAAAACAAATGACCTTGGAATAAATGTTTAGTGAAATGACCATATGCGGTGATTAAGTCCAACACCATGCAATATATCATTAAAGCAAGTCTTAAATGACATATTTCACTTGAGATAATTTAATACATGGATGGAAACCTTGTGTTTTTAACTAAGAATTCATCATGTATATGTATCTTATATTGTGTATGAGTCTGGTTGTTACTTTTGCACAAGAGCAAGATGAGCTAACAACAACATTATCTAATTAAGAGTGTTTAGATGACTGTTAACAACATTATCTAATTAAGAGTGATTTAGCTGACTATTAAAACAAATGTTTACGAATTATATAAGGCTTAGTGTTGTTTGTGCACACATGATGCTAGAGAATAATCAATTCTAGTTAAAGTAGGATTTCATCATTTATGATAAATCTGCTAACTAGATATGCTCAGCTAAGAGCATTGTTGCAATACACATTAAAGAATAAGGATACTTTATATTTTCAGAAACTGTAAAGATGACTGTCTAAGATAAGTTTGTTGGTGACTTCAAATACCTCATAAAAGGTACTGTCACATTTCCATACTATGATACTTGCAATAGTATGCAAATATACATATGACACTCATCATTTCATTCAAATCCTTCACAAATTTGTGAATTTGAAACAAGTATTCGAAAAGTTTACTCAGATGACTATTTAGCTTTCGTATACAGAAAGAGTTGAGCATGTTGGAAACATTGGATTTCAACTTACTAATTAGTCTTATGCATATCTGTCTTTAGTATTTGGATAATGGAACTGAAAGCAGTTGTATTAAATAATGAATTGACATATCTGGTATGACATTTTTCATTTATACTACTGTGTTCTATATTTGCATGTTTAATCCTTAAATAATTTTATTATTCTAAATATGTCTATTGTCGGGTAACAATATGGGAATACTATTTCATTAAGGCAAATGTGAGTGTTGGTTGTATTATTTAAATACATGGATGGTTCCCGCCAAACTCATATGTTATTTACAAGGGATGCATATTGGACACCCCAACCTTCGAATATTTACTTTTGGATCCTTGTCATAAGTAAAATATTTAAAATGGTTAAATAAGTCATCCTTAGACTTGAGATGCAAGCAAGTTCTGCATGTGTGGATATCACTTTTTAATTATAAGTCAAATGCTAACCTGAAAATTGTAACATTCCGTATTTTCAGGTCTTTTACGACGTCATCTATTTTACTAATTATTTATTTTTCTTTCTCGTACGCGTTTACTTTTATTTTTAATAGTTAAGTTAAATCGCGTAAGTTAAAAATTATCGTTTAGCGTAAACGGACACCAAACAAATAAATGTTTACATCAAGCAAGTGTTAAGTAATTATTTTGAGTATAATTATTAACTTTGTTTATTTTATTTTTATTGGTTATGTAAATTGATTACATCCATATCCATGGTTTAACGGTATTTGTAACAAAGGGATGATATTAGCAAGAAATACATAACCATTATACTGAGAATGTTCTTGGAACGTCATCTCAGGTATTTCTAGTTTTAATAACAAATGGAGTGTTGCTAGACGTTTCCATTGTTGGTATAAATGCAGTCCGCTACTCCAACTCTCAAGATTCTCGTTTAATTGACTTTTGTCATTAAACATAACGGTTAGTTTTTCTTGCCTTATTTATGTGTTAATCTTTAATATCAAACTAGATCCAATCCTCTGCGTACTCGTAGTAACTGGTTTATTAGTTGTTAAATCCCAACAAGGTTAATTAAAGCTTAAGCTAAATCATGAGTTTATGATCCATTAGGTTTTATGCTAACTTATTTTTTTATTCGTGTTCTATTATAAATAAATATGTAATCTAATTATGCAGTTAAAAAAAGAAACATAAGCAATAATATATCTATATATTATTTCACATGGTGTTTGAGCTTTTGGTAAGATCCACTAAAGAAGGCCACACTGATACAGATTCATCAAGTCATTAAGTTTACAATGTTGTCAAGCAATCAAGATGTATAAAGCCTTCCAAGTCCAAGCTTATTGAAAAGATTCAAGTGTACTGTAATCCAATGTAATAGTGTAGCTTAGCTTAATGTTTGTTTTAGCTTAGTTGTTTAGCTTAGCTTTATGTTTCAGTAGTTTGATTTTTGTAGTTGACTGTAGTTCTATAAATATGACTTTATATCTTCATTTCAATTCTAATGAGAGATAACTAATTTTCTCGCCTAAATGGCTTTCACTCTCAACTGTTCTTACAGTCTCAATATCTACCTATAAAATTTGTTATCCTCTGGTAACCGGCTACTTGCCGATGATCTAGTGAGATCGCATTATTTTCGCTTTATTGTTTTTGTTTTAACTATGATTTTTTTTCGTATTCAATGCATAAACCCTCCACCCTATCTATCGAAACGCAATATATATATATATATATATATATATATATATATGTTATGTTGCATTCGTTCGATCATACTTTTTTCTTCATCATCTAAATGTTTTTGTTATCGAAGATCATTGTCGTTGACAACAAAAAATGACCACCAAATTTCCGCTCCCTCCTAAAGGAAAAGCAAGCAATGAGGTAAAAAAATAAACATCATAAAAATGAAGAAAACCGCGAAGCAGTATATAGTTATGTCACCAAATACAAATCTATATCCTTGCAATCGAACAACAAAGAAGAGGAGAAAAAAATAAAAGAATAAAGTGATTTCAACATTTATCCAGTTTGTACATTTGGAACATACCGTTCAAATTGCATGTCCGAGAGTGTTAGATGGTATGTTAATTAAGGCACAAGTTTAATCACATGTGTAGGCTCCATTAGATTTAGGGTTATGTTAACTTATTTTCAAGTCATGTTTTATTATAAGTATACATATTATAAATATACATGTAATCTAATTATTTTAATTTAAGATTTTGTTTGAACATAGTATATTTTCTAAACTTAATTATCGGTAATTAGTTATTTTAAATATATACATTCATTGGGATTGTTTGGAATTTTTAATTATAAACCTGAACCGATTCATCATTTTTTATTATAAACCCGATCGATCTGCATTTTTAATTATTAAACCCGATCCAATCCAGGTGTTATTGTGTCTGGCTAGGTTGACTTGTTGATCAGCCTGACTATTATTTTATTTTTGTCTCTCTTCTCCAAGCTAGCTAACATCCCACTAACAATGGGATTTAATTGCATGGTTTCCACCTGTGTACCACAATCCACTGTTATCAGCGATTCATATATTATCAGTTTTGGTGATTTCTATTACAGATACCCACCCCCATCTCTCTTTCTCTCTCGATGTTTCTCACCGTCTCAATTTTGGGGCTATTCATTCATTTGTTGACAAGATACTGATTGTTGATTCTGGTGTTGTGAATTGTTGTTGTTGAAAGAATCGGTTGGCTGCCCTAATTTTTAGGGTTTGGTAACTGTTGTCTAAATCCTATCAGGCCAGTAAGTTTTGTTTGTGAAGTTTTTAATTCTTATGGCTTGATTTGTTTATCTCATCATACGCACTCTTCGATGCCACCAACCTCTTCGTTGCCG
>BQNB010136572.1:0-17980 GCA_026074375.1 Tanacetum coccineum
AATTGTGTGTTGTGTTGTTTATATAATATTGATTATGTTTGTGTCATGAATAAATGTGAACATTGTGCTTTGGTTTATATTAATGTTATACGATTTGGTACTACATGTATATAAATAGTAAGAACACTCTTCATATTGTGTCACGCTTGATCGGCAATTTGATACGAAACATTTTAAATTTTTAAATGGAAACGTATTCACCCCTCCTTTATGATTTTCACAATTGGTATCAGGAGTCACGTCATTCTAATTTTCAAAACAAATAGTTTTAAAAATTGAGTATGATCCATGTATCAAATTACCCATGAAGGGGGGTTAAATATAAAAAGTGTTTTGTTGCTTAACTTGTATTAGTTTTGTTGTTAAATACACTTAGTATACTAGCTTGAGGTAAAAATGATGCTTAAAATAAGTGTTATATGTTCGGTATCAAGTTCAGTAAGTTGTACACCTTTTCGCAAAGTCACCAAATGATTTTGTACAAAAATTGGCAAATTTAAGAGTCAAATGGGCGGCCCCTTAAGTATATGGGCGGTCCCCTTAGCTTCTAGCCGGCCGCCTTATCAATCAGGGGGCCACCTGTCTAATTCGGTAGATTTTCAGAAACTTTAAAAATTCATATAAAATCAACCGTAAGTCCGTAGAAGTCGTGCCACCCGCCATTTTAAAAATTATTGAGTCTATTTTCATATAAGAACACTTCCAAGTATTGAGAATAAACCTAAGTTGGTCAGAAATATAAAATACACTTATTGTCCAAAACGTTGAGTTTTGTTTTAACGTAAAACTTGCATTTTATCTTTTCCTTTTGAGTCGGACATTTCTAGTCGATATATCTTTGAAAAATGGTGTAATTAACTTTTCAAAAATATTAAAATTGGTTAATTTTTTAAATGGGGAGGAAACTAATTCGTTTTTAAATAAAATCGAGCTAAGTGTACAATGTTGTATCTAATACACAAAACCACGACAAGTACTTTTATGTGTTATGCTATATAATTATGTGCATTACCTTGTATCTTAATTTTGCTAATAGATATTATTAAGTGACCGTTGCTTTTTGTAATTGAGCTAATTATATATGTAAACACATGTGCCATGTACACTATTTGTTTGTCACTAGTTTCCGGATTATGGCTAAATAGAACTTGTGCTAGATTCCTTGTACTAAGTTGCTAAATTGTTTTTGCATTGCATATAGGCATAGATCACTCAATTTACAAATATTACATAAACATCTTGTAAATCTTTTCAAGTATGATAATATACTTAGGAATAAGAGTTCAATTACTTGTCAAGTATGCTGGAAAATGTGTTAAAATTAATCTCTTAAATATTTTCAACGGTTCAATGTATTTCCAACAACACATTTAAATCTTTTCAACTTACCTTGCTTGACCTTAGGTTGTTCATACAAGAGAAAATTAATCATTTTAATACATTAGTATTTAAGTAAAAGAAAATATATTTTTGAACTTTGTGTGTGCTTGCATTGATCCAACATACACACACATAATTCTTTTATATAAGATTTTTTTAAGAGAGTCATGTTTTGTGTAATAATGAATTGTCAAAAACTACGCACACTGACCATAACAATAAATAGTATTTTCGCACAAACAAAATGTTAGTGCAATGATCCCTTTATGTTTTGGTGATGACAAACATGTAACTTATAATCACAAATCATCAATGCATACATGCATCTACATCTCTCGACGTCTCAAGTCTACATCAACACCGACATTTGTTTGCACCCGACATAAATCACGTAAGGTATGTACAAACAACATTAAACTTGTAGGATGATCAAAGAAATAAGTTTTTGTCTTAAACATTACATTTTTATAAATGTAACAAAACAACTTCTCAAAAATTATTTAGACAAATTATTTTTGAATTATAAAGAAATGTTTTGTGTGGTAATTATTTCAAAATTCAAATCTGGCTATTTCCCCCCCTAAAATAGGTGTCACTTTCACCAGATAAACTTTCACCACAAGAAGACAAAAACAGCATCTGTCGGGGCGACCCCCTTAAATACGGTGGTCCCCCCGGCGGCCCCCTAATATATCTGGGACCGCCATTTCCTGACAGGCTGTTTTTAGCTCCTATAAATACTGGGTCACTTCCAACTGTTTTATAAACCCTTTTGCATGAATTTCTTTTAGTTTTTTCTCTCTCTAGATCTCACTAAATCTCTCTAAATCTTTGATCATTTAACGTGTTTAATCTTGTTTAAATGTGATCCAATCTTCTATCCTTTCCTTCTTCCCTCACGTGCAAGAGAAGAACTTCGGTCATCTTCAAGATTCGAAGTTATGTAGTCTAGTTAGTTCATTTGTAAAATTTGTTACATATAGATCGAGTCCATGTCGTCCAATCTTTAGTAGTGTGTAGATCCAAATGATGTATATATTTGGATGGGTTCATTGTGGGTTGGTTAGTATTTTAGGCCTTAAAATACATTGGTGAAGTGGTAGATTGGTTCTAGCCAAGATTAGGACTCGACATTTAGCTTAGTGTCGAAAAAGATTATAAGCGACGCGGTTTATGTGTTTAGGCCATAAAATACAAGGTTTGTTATGTTGGGCCATAAAACATAACAGGTTTGGTTGTACCCGAAGAAGGACTCGACATCTAGCTTAGTGTCAGAAAATAATGTAAGCATTGGTATAAGGTTTTCTCTGCCGAAAGGGAGCTTGTTGATTAGTGAAGTAACTCTCGAGTTGGATACTCGAGGAGTGGAGTATGGCGAAAAGGAGCTTCGTGACCGAACCACTATAAATCATTGTGTTGGATTGCATTTTCTTTTACCTTCGCTTTACTTATTTCTTTACATTTACTGCTTTACTTTTATACTTGTATTGCATGGTTGTGTATCTCTTTGAAGTAAACATTGTGAGTGTGGATATATTGGTAGAATATGCGCTAGTAATTGTAAATTCATTATCGACACTTCTCATATTGCGTCAAACTTGATTGGTGATTTGATACAAATGATCTAGTCTGAAAACCTATTCTGGAGGCGGTCCCTTTAAATAGGGTGGCCCCCTGATGTACTAGGCTCCCCCCATATATTTATGGGACCGCCGGCAGAGAGTGATTTAATCTTTTATATTAAATCATTTAAAGTTTTTAAATGGAAACGTATTCACCCCCTCTACGGTTTCCACAATTGGTATCAGGAGCCACGTCGCTCTATTTTTCAAAACAAATGGTTTTTAAAATAGAGTACGATCCATGTATCAAATTACCCATGAAGGGTGATTAAATATGAAAAGTGTTTGTTGTTTGATTCGTACGAGTTTTGTTATTAAATATACTTTGTATACTAGCTTGAAGAAAATTTTTCTCAAAAGAACTTGGAAGTGCCAACTTATGTTTGTCTAAGTCCTAAGAGTAGAAATGATGTCTAAAACACGAAATTTATGTGCTGGAATAACTTTTTAAAGTCCTATGTTCTACAGTTAAGTCACCAAATGATTTTGAACAATAACGTGTTTTGGGGTCACTGGTGGCGGTGCCATAAATGTTAGGGCGGCCCCCAAATATATCTGGGGGCCGTCACCTTTATGGGGGTCGTCTGTTTGTTCGTCAGAATTTGGTAAACTTCAAAAAATCATATAAAATCAACCGTAAGTCTGTAGAAGTTGTGCCACCTGCCATTTTAAAGATAATTGAGTCTACTTTCATTTAAAAGAACTTCCAAGACTTCATTCTTAACTTAAACAAGTCAGAAATGCAAAATACTACATAGTGGTCAAAACTTTGAGTTCCGTTTAAACGTAAAACTTGTATTTTACATTTTCTTTTGAGTCGGGCATTTCTAGTTGATGTATTTTAAAAAATTAATGTATTTGTCCTTTCAAAATATTGATCTTAATTATTTTTTAAAATGGAGAAGAACTATTTTATTTTCAAATTTAATCAAGCTAAGTATACATCGTTATATCTAATACACAAAACAACGACGAATATCCTTATGTGTATGCTAGATGATTATGTGTGTTTACTTTTGTTTCAAATTGCTTAATAGATATTAATAAGTAATCATTACTATTTGTAATTAAGCTAATTATATATCTAAACATATGTGCCATGTATTCTATTTGTATGTTATTGTTCATCAAAACATAACCTTTTAGTAACAACAACTGCTTTATTGTCCTCAAAATGAATTTTAGATGTTTTAAAAATTCCTTCTACAATTTTCACCCGGAAGAAATAAAGATCAATTTCAAAATACTTGGTTTATTCATGGAACACACAACAATCTGCATAGCAACACTAGTATCATAAAACATGTTCACATGAATTTCTAATTAACCTTAAGATTAGTTAAGAGTTTCAAAATCCAAATAATCTCACATTCAACATTAGATATAGCTATGTACTCAGATTCTGCTAAGAATTCAGCTAAAACATACTACTCCATACTTTTTACCCTTTTAGGAGACAAGGCAGCTGTCAAGAAAGGCTGCATAACAAGTTACAGATCTTCGGGTAGTTGTACACTTGGCTTAATCAGAATCAATATAAGTAGTTAATTCATACTGTCATTTCTTTTATATAACACCCCTTTACTTGGTGTACCTTCTAGATACCTAAGTACCCAAAATACAATTTCAAATAAGACTATAAAGGCCAATGCATGACTTGAATTACCTTATTCACAACATAAGATATGCCACATCTAATAATAGTTGGATATAATAATTCCCTTACCAAAAAATTACCAAAACAAACTAAGGGATAATCATTTTTACAATGCATTTCACTTTACATTTATTTAGATTAATTTCAATAGAAGTAAAAACCGGTTTACAGCCCAACATACCAAATTTATTTCATAATTTTAATTCATACTTTCGTTGAGAAAAAAATAAACGTTAGTTTCCTCATAAAGTACTTTAACTCACCTAGATCCTTAATCATGAATTTAGAACTCAATAAAGATTTAAATATATTAGTTTCGTCAATGTTGTTACTATTTATAATAACACCATCAACATAAACAAGTAAAACAATAAAGACATCATTTACAGATTTGGTAAACAACGGCTTTTCCAAAAAAAGAGGATTTGATAAACAACAAATGATCATTTTTACTTTGATTAAAACCAAACTCATACACAACACTAGTTAACTTCTCATTTAATATCCTAAAATCATGTTTTAATCCATTTAAAGGTTTTTTAATTTGCAAATTATATGATCACTATTAACAAAATACCCTTCAGGTAAAGTCATAAAAACATTTCAACAAGATTGTTAGGAATATAGAAAAGTCTTGGTCACTACCAAAATAGATTAGTTCTTAGCTCATAGTTAATGTTTAATTAAGTAAGCTAATCTGGACGACCTATGGATAACCTATAGATCTAACGCCCCATAGCATGTGTAAACACTATAAATACCCTCTCCATGAGATGGAGAGAGTGTTGTTTTCATTCTATTTCACACACTCTTTCTCTTTCTATCTCTAAGAAACCTTCCAACCTTTTCTTTCTCTCCTCCTCTCCTCTCTTACTCGTCTCTCTCTACTCTCTCTACTCTCTCTACTCTCTCTCTCTCTCTATCTCTTTCTCTTTTTTGGGTAAAGGGTTTCCCCGATAAATGTATTACACCAAAAAGCGTTTAAGTACAAAAGATGTAGGTGAAATCCTACACCCTAGCCCTTTACATGGGCAACGACATGAGATTGACAAAAACCAAACTCATGAACAAGCTTCAACAAGCTACAAACCAAAATCACTAAATTAAGAATGACACAACCATTATTATTACTAACAAAGAAAGAAGTTAAAACAACTTTCTAAACCAAGCCATCAAAATGGCAAAAAAAGCTCCTGAAAACCGTCTCCTCAATGGTTAACACAAGAATGTGTTAAATCTGAAGATATTAAGCAAGAGACGAATAATAGGCATAGTCAATGCTATTTCTTTCAGCAACGTCTTCCAAATAGCCTTCGAGGCTAACTTCCATATACGTCATCCCAAGAACCATTAAAGAGCATCATCATAAGAATGCAAAATACCTTTTAATATCTATTTCACTTCCATAATCACCCATTGACGCACATGAATCAACACTTACCAACAAGATAATACAACCGGCTTCCATGCAAGCAAACCAAACTTGTAAAACTAGCTTATCAAGATGGACTTTAGCAGTTAGATAGGACAGTACTACTACCAGCTTCCATCACTTCCATAGTTACCACAACTCACAAACATAGCTACAACCCCAACGATGAACATCAAAGGAAAATATCACCAATTAGTGCAACAACGAACCAATACCAGCACCAAGAGTAATAACCACACCACCCATGGCAACAAGACCACACATCGACAATGCTTCCACCTTCATAACCACGAAATTCAATATAATACCCACAAAACCTTAAAACCACAATTAGGTTTTCGATAATCTAAGAAAGATGAAAAGCGAATAACATGTCGATAAACAATCACCAACATCAACCGACAACCATACAAACGAACCCTAAAGTATAAAGGATTCGTTAAACTGACAATCAAAACCTTAATCTTTTATAAAGTAGTAACCGAATAAATCATATCAACGCTTATAATCAAAGATTAAAAGAATTAATAAGATTAATATAAGGCATACAACAAAGACAAGGATAATGAACAAATCAAGGGATGAGTACGCTCAACCCATAACAACGAACAACCAGCGCCCACCCTAAATCAGAATTAAAAAGCTGCGGCGCACATACAAATCGAAATGCTAATAGAAAGGTTTCGAAGAACATGATGGATAGATCAATCAAACAAGATCGATCAATCTAAATCCCTAAAACAATAAAGGTTTTAGAGTTCCAACAAGAAGGAAGGGTTGAAACGCTAACCCTTACTCTCTCTTTTTCTCTCTCCACATTTCTTTATATTATGTGTATTTGTGTGGATTTGATATCCTACAATTGGTATCAATCGCCATGAGATGATTAGAAGTGTTTTTCATGAGGAAAGTCGTCATTTTTAAGAGCCTTAAAGACCTTGAAGACCAAAACTTATGTAAACCACAACTAGCAACTCTAGTTTGTGACACAAGTTATTGAAAACAAGCCTTAAATTTGAAGACTTTTATGGTTTCTTGTGTTTCAAAATGCTCGACCATACTTGACAAATAAACAATTCATCGAACCACTAATTCGGTAGTGTTACTTGAAGAAAAGAT
Source organism: Tanacetum coccineum (assembly GCA_026074375.1). Lineage (NCBI taxonomy): Eukaryota > Viridiplantae > Streptophyta > Magnoliopsida > Asterales > Asteraceae > Tanacetum > Tanacetum coccineum. The sequence continues at coordinate 7,211 of BQNB010136572.1, forward strand.
CTAGCGAACCACGCCTTAAATTGATGAAAATAGGTTAAGGTGTTAGAGTTAAAGCTTTAGCCTCCAGGTCTTGGGTTTGATTCCCATTGGTGGTGCATATTATTTTTAATAAGAAAATCACCGAACCTAGGTACTGATCCTAGGGGCACCAAACTTGGAATCTGAACCGTACCAGAGGTCTTAACCGAACCAGAGCTCTTAACCGAACCATAAAGGAATCTCTTAACCGATCCAATACCTCTTAACCGAAATAGAGGTCTAAATCGATTCAGTAACCCACCATACTTGGATTTTTTTTAAGCTCATTTCAAGGCAAAATTTTCTAATATTTAGTAACTTTAAGCGATAAAACCTCAACCTTTACTCACAGTTTACTTAAAGATTTAACCTTTTTTTACTAAAACAATAAAACACTTACTTTTCATCAAAAATGATCCATAATATCAATTCATACAAAGACTACACAATGACTACATTAGCAGAGAACGTGATTTTTGCTGGGGCTGATAACCGTCCTCCTATGCTTGACAAAAGTATGTACAACTCTTGGAAGAGTCGCATGATACTTTACATCAGAGGAAAGGAACATGGTAGTAATCAATCTTATCTCAATCCTCAACGAACCACCATGTCTATAGAACTATTAAGTGGATGGTGTTCCACAAAAAGAACTAAGACTTATGAAAGAACATTCAATGATCCAAGAGAAGCTTCACAATAGGATTGTGAAGTTTTTTGAGCTACTGATATTGTTCTTCAAGGTCTACCACCAGATGTGTATTCTCTTGTCAACCATCACGATGTTGCTAAAGATATTTTGGATCGAGTTAGGCTACTCATGTAAGGCACCAAACTTTCACAGCAAGAATGTGAGTGTAAGTTATACAATGAGTTTGATAGGTTTACTTCAGTTAAGGGTGAATCACTTCACGAGTATTACTTGAGATTTGCTTAGCTTATCAATGATATGTACAATATTAGAATGACAATGCAGCAAGTCCAAGTGAATACTAAGTTTCTGAACAGTCTTCAACCCGAGTGGAGCAATTTTGTGACTGATGTAAACTTAGCAAGGAATATGCATACGACCAATTATGATCAACTTTATGCATATCTCAGTCAACACGAGGTCCATGTTAATGAAGTTCGCAAGATGCGTGAAAGATTTTTAGAACCACTTGCATTAGTTGCTAACTATCATCACATACCTTCTTATCAGAATACTTATCAAGCCTAGATACAATCCTTTTGATTATCAACAACAAATGTCACCCGTTGCTTAATAGTTATACTCTCCTCAACCACATTCACCATCTTATGAAGCACCTCTTCATCAATAACAGTATCAGGCTCCTATCAGTCATTTAACACCAGTAATTACTCAAAATGCATACCAAGCTCCAGCAATTCAACAATTACAAGCTGACTTTCCACAGCTAGACTCAGGACTGGTTGTTCCAGCATTTCTACCAAGAGATGATCTAATTGCTAGTTTGAACAAAGCAAAAGTCCATGTGTCATAGTACAACAATTGCCTCATCGTTATCCTACCACCAACAACAACACAAGACATCACATTCAAATCCAAGAAAACCAACTAACGCATCGAGGATGGCAGGGTTACAGTTAAGTAAGTGCAGGGGAGATAGAATTAGAGATTTACTAGTACGAGATCTATGAGTAATGCTACAAGTACAGAGGTAAATAAAAATGGGAGAAATAATGCATCAGTTCAAACAAGGGTTATCTTGATGAATGAAAAAGAATTGTAAGGATAAAGGGTGTAAAGAAAGAAGCCCTCCATACACTTAGACAGAAACTGGGTTAATACATGTGCTATCAGAATCACACAGTTGATTGCTGGTATTAAAGATAGTCATCATGGACCTAGTGATGCAATGCACAACCCTCCCTAGGTACTCAGACTTCCCTCAAAAGAAGTTTGTTTCATTTATCATGGAGATTAAACACATTTCTATCGACTTTCTCACTCTGAGTTAGTTGGTATTGAAAAGGTGGCAATCTGCTCCAGCCTTCGATCACTAAAACAAAAATGCACTTATCGAGTCTAGAGCCAAAGAGATCAAATAATAATTCTCAGTAGGACATAATCCTAGATTACATTTACTGTTCATACACTATGAACATAAGTGATATTAACAGAGTCCTACGCATCATCCTTGTGATCTTGCCAGAACATTCAAAGTGATACTTTTCAAGTACTCACAGTGACGAATGGAAATCCTTCCAATGTCAACATCAAACGGCACTGCGGTAGGTGACTTGTGAGATCCTATATGGATCAAACTTGTGTCAACTGGATATCGATTCGGTTTAGTTTATGAATTGACGACTCAATCGATAAGATAGTAACTAACCGGTTCACTCTTATCGTGGTGTCTGCTTTGAGACATTTTGGTAATGAGAACAAGCAAGTACGGTGAATCTGATGCTTACATATTAGAGGATCCAATACTTTAAGATGGAAATCCTGTTAAGGAGATTCTTCTAAATTGGATCTACCTGATCATAGGTCGGTCCTCACAGAACGGGAGGTTAATCTAACCAAACATGATCGAATGACAAAGCTATATTCGTCCACACCCTTTATTGCTAACTGTTTTAATTGCAGATTTATATAAAGGTGGTGATACCTCATTCCAACAGAGTCGAATTCATAGCCACATGCTCATACTCAAATCAACGAATATAAAAAACATGATGAAAGCTCAAGTACATCTTACTCAAGTCTTCTGCTACTCTAATACCCAAACATCTTCCTTGAAGCATTAAGTGTTCAAGATGAAGTATTCTAAGGGAGATTGATTGATAGCTTTCAAGATGAAGGAACGTATGAGCATGTTGGACCAAAAGACATAAGATCACAAGATGGCATAATCAAGAGATGACAAAGATTAAATATCTCAAGAAGTATAACATCAAGATCACAAGAATGCCAAAGCATGTAGGAACAAGCTCCAAGATGCACTGTATCAATTCACAAGATAAAGGATAAAGAATCAAGACTACGAGCAAGACTGAAGACATTCTTAGAATGCTAAGCTTAAGATCATTGTAATTTGGATTGACCTCCCTTAGGGGGAGAAGGTTAGGAATATAGAAAAGTCTCGATCACTACCAAAATAGATTAGTTCTTAGCTCGCAGTTAATGTTTAATTAAGTAAGTAAGCTAATTGGGTCGGCCCATGGATCCAACACTCCATAACATCTGTAAACACTATAAATACCCTCTCCATAGGTTGGAGAGGGTGTTGGTTTCATTCTATTTCACACACTCTTTCTCTTTCTATCTCTAAGAAACCTTTCCGCCTTTTCTTTCTCTCCTACTCTCTTTTCTTACTCATCTCTCTCTACTCTCTCTCTTTCTCTCTCTACATTTCTTTATATTGTGTGATTTTTGTGGATTTGATATCCTACAAAGATCACAATAAAGGAAAGTATTGTTCAGATCAAGTTGAAAGATAGACCAATTATTTTGGACAACAAGACTCAATACACATCTACCAATCATAATTTTCACCATTGATGAAAAGGTTTCTTCATAGTCAATGCCTTTTTTTGACTATAATCTTGCCTTGTATCTTTCAAATTCACCATTTGACTTATACTTAGGTTTGTATATCAATTTGCAGCTAATAGGCTTTTTTCTTTAGAAAGATCAAATATTTCTCAAGCATCGTTTCTATTTAAAGTTTACATCTCATTCTTCATAGCCTAAATCCATTTACTATCGGTTCTAGCTTCTCTATATGTCTTAGGTTCAACAGTCTTATTTATTTTAGTCATAAAATAATGATTTTTCACAAGTTAGATTAGCAAAATTGACATATCTATTAAGACCATATTTTACATTTTCTTCTAACTTATAATCGTGCAGCCTACTAAGCGAACTAGTTTTCTTACTTGACCTTCTAACTAACTGTTCACTTACTACGGGTATGTTTGGCAAAAATAGCGGTAGTATTGAGCGGTAGCATGAGACACGTACTTGAGTAATGAGCAGTAGCAGTTAGCTGAAGATATTGTTTTATAAAAAATGTTTGGTAACATAGCTATAGCAGTAATTATAATTTGTAAAACAACTCCTGAATGCTCAAAGCTCCTAAATACTACTTCATGAAGCGGTAGAAAAGGAACATTCTGAAAAAATAGATAAAGCTACTTGTTGTAACACCCCCATTTTTGACATATAGCAGCGGAATCTAATCTGGGGTATTACTTCATGGATCAATCAAACATAATCATAAAACGACTCATAAAGAGACGTTTTGGAAATTTTTTATCATTTACTTCTTTTCATCAGAGTTTTACAAAAAGAGGTCCCAAAATCTAGAAACATAAAGTTTGAATGATCTCAATTTAGCCATCTTCAAGTCCGTGCCATAAGTTGCTCAATTACTTGAGATAAACATGCTAAAAAGGTCAACACAATGGTTTAGTAGAAATTCATAGTTTATGATAAAAAGTTAATACATAGACCATCATAGACATAGGGTTTTACGTTGTTATACACCCTAGATAGTAATAATTGCAATGAGTACAATTATCATAGAAAACAGTATTATTGCCCTAAGCTCATGACATCAATAAGTTAACATGGAAATCACTGTAGTGACATTGGTTGAGGAACAAATGTCCCTGTGGAAAGGTAACTTGCCAAGGTTACCCATTAAGTCAAATATAGTGCGTTTGGTTACCCCATGAATGGGTATACCAACGGGAGTCATCACCCCCAATAGATCTATCTACATTATTTGCGTTTACTCGCAAGTAATTAATGGTTCATGATATGGAAATAGTGGCATTGGAAAGTACTTAGGCAATAATATATCTGGATAGCATACAGTTGGAAAAACACTTGCATTCATGGTTTAAGCATGTATCAACCATCACATTCTATAAAGTAGTTCAAAGATTTAAAATGCTATGTGCAATGAACTCACCTGTAAAAGGGAAATCTATTGATAGCAAAAGTAATAAGAAAAAGAATTTAACGGCCATCAGTCACTTAACCAGGTAATATGTCAAGTCTATAAGAGTGGATTGTTTATGTTATTTCAAGACTTTATAAAGTATAACATACATCTTTACTTTAAATTTATTAAAATTATGGAAATATTGTATCACATGTTTCGGGCTATCCATAATTTCAGAGGTCATACCGTATATCGTTTGAGGAGGCTAGACACTATTAAAAAATCGTAAACCACAAACCATCATCAAAAAACTATACACAAATGAAACCCCTCCACAGATGAAATATCCCTAGAAACGTATACGATAAGATTTATAATGTCTTCAAAAGGCAGTCTATGATAACTAACGTTGAATAGAATTTGTTTAAATGCGTCGATTAGATGAATAATAACGACAATGTGGGCAGGTTTATAAAATCAAGTCTTATAAATAATTTTATATATATATTTATAAATATATACAAAAAGGCAATATATACCCTTATTTTTAACTATATGAGTTTTATAATCCATATATATATAAAGTATATATATATATATGTATACTATATAAATATATATATATATATATAAAATATATAATATATATATATATATATATATATTAATATATATATAAATTATATATAATATATATGACTTTAAAATTTGGCAAAAAAGCCCCTTGTAGTTATAACTTTAGGAAAATAACATTTTTGACCCAAAACTATATAATTTCAAAATTTTACAATATATACCCTTATGCATGAAAATATTTACAATTTTAGTCCAAAATTCATAATCTTGATATTTTTCAATATAGAAAGTAATTTGCAAGGTATAGCTTATTACTATAAGCTAAAGTAAGTTAGAATAAATAAGTTTTACGAGCTTATAGCTTATCAAAAGAGCTTATGAACTAGAAAGATCAAAATGGGCACGTTTGGTTTAGGAAAACCAAAATACACTGGTTTGTAGTTCAAGGTATTAATCAAGAGTTTACATAGGATCTAACAAAGCTTATGAAAGTTCTAAAACAAGGCAAGAGTTTATTGAACGAGTTATGAGCTTACTTAAACTTGAAATGAGTCAAAAATGGTAGAAATGGGTCGAATGACTTAAAATGAGTCGAACACTCTTTGGAGATAAATCAAGGACCTCTTTTCTCTTATTTCTTGGCTTCTACTTTTTGAGTTCTTCCTTTCTTCTCTTATATGGCTTGGTTAGATCATCAGTTTGAAGTTGTTTTGAGTTTGAATGGTGAATGATGAATGAATGTATGTATGCATGTATTTATAGTGTAGAAGAGAAGTAATGGCCAAGTTTTTAGAGTGGAGTAGTGGCCAAGCTACTTGGAGTGGTGCCCAAGGGTCTTGAGTGGTGGCCAAGGGTCTTGCTTGGGGCTCAAGGGTTGAATTTTTAATGAAAGGGCATGGCTATTTTTGGACTGCCAATATTAGTCTCAGTAAAAAGGTTGTCATTTACAAACCGTAACTCCGATGAAGCTCAAACCAGTGAGCATGGTTAGATATTTGAGTCCTCTACAACTTTTAAGTTATCTTAGTACGGGGGATTTTAGTATGTGCTTAATTACACATACCTTTTGCCTATAAAACGTGCCTAAAATGACCAAAATATACCAAAAATACATTGTATTTGTGTGTTTTGTGATTTATGCTGTGCAGGTAACGGATATTCACTAAAGGACAAAAATCAAGCCAAAACAGACAAAACCGAGCACGGAAAGGAAAGAGCGTGAAAAAGTCAAAAGTCAAAGTCAAAAGTCAACAAGTCCAAGACGAAGCCGAATTCGAAGAAATCTTAAATGGGCCAACCCGTACCCATCTAATGGGCTGGGTCAGCCCATTAAAATATATAAAGACCACTTTATAAGTTTAAATGGACCAATTCCATTTAACTTATACAAAAGCCCAAAACATAAAATCCGGCCCAACACACTAGTCCACTACTAAACAACTGTTAACTGTTAACACAATTAGTACACCATCCATCCTTTACACTGTTAGTCCTCCAAGGACTAACATTGTTAGTCTAAAAGGACTAACGATGCAACAACTTAACAAATTCAGGGCAAACGTCCGTTAAACCAAAACAAACACATCCATTGCCCGCCAAAACCCATTAACACTATTCACCTTCTCCCACCTCTGCTACCTTGCACCCCATGACAAAAACGTCTCTCTCCCATTACCCCACTTCACCAATACCAAAAATCTACCTTGGCAACCCCTTTAACCCCATTCGTCTATGATAGAAGACAAGAAATCAAAGGTTGAGATCAAAGAACTTGGAGAATACTCAAAATTGAAGGCTAGGATTGATTATTGACTTACTTACACAAGAAGCATAGCTGCCTTCTCACTCACAAAATAAACACACCTTGAAAAACCCAAGACCTTGTTTTCTGCTATAAATAGGATCTCATTTTAGCCTTGAAAGGCATCTAGTTTTTAGTTTTAGTTTTTCAGCTTATATTAGTTTGTACTTCTTTAAAAAGCTTTAGACTGTTTTATTCAAGTTTAATGAAAATTAAGTTTTTATGTTAAATCTGTTCTAAGTAAATGTACTTTGTGTTTTAAAAAAACATTTTAAATAAGCTCACTAAAAGCTCTTTTTACCTCATTACTTAAGATGTATAACTTAAAAGTATATAAGTTTTTCATAACTTATAGTTTTTAAGTATTTACCAAAAAGCACTCAAAAAGCTAAAAGGGGGGATGATAAGCAAACTTGGATGGGCTTATGGGTTTCACTTGCTTGTCCTTGACAAGCTAAGCTTGTAGATCAGCTTATTGGTAAGCTTAATTTTTGCCCGTTTCTGGCAAGGGGTTTTGTATGTTCTTTATTTTCAAGTTAGCTTAAAGACTGCTTATTGCTTATTTTAGTGCTTTATTTCTGTTTAGATTTGCTTACGTTAATGTAATTGTGTCTCATGATTGCTTTATAGTTATAGTTTTCAGTTATATATGTCCTTGTTCATGTTTTGTATTAAAAATGCTAATTTAGCATTAGTACTGCTTTATCTTTGTTTGTTATTTTAAGTACTTATCTGTGGGTGGGATTTTGTTTTATGATTGTTATTATTGAATGAGTTACCATCTATTTTTAATGAACTTAGCTTATTTGAGTTTAAATCAGTTTAAAATTGATTGTGATAACTTAAAGGAGGTGTTTGGGAGTTTAAGAGTAAAAGTGGGTTCATATTGTGTTTAAAAACTTTTGGGTCACTAAAGCATTAACTTATTGCAATGCTTTTTAGTCATTTATATGTTTTCAAGAGTTTTAAAGTCTTTTAAAGATGATTTTTTGAGGTTTAATCTTTAAGGTGTTTAATATCTGTGGTTTCAAAACAACAGTTTTTATAGCTTATTGATTTTAAAGACTTTTAAAATTTGATTTTAAGTGTTGTTTTGGTGTTGTTTTATGTGTCAAAAATGCAGTAGAAACAAGTTTGTTTAAAGTGTATTTGTTAGTTAAGTTATGGTTAAAAATCTGTTAATTTAGTTATGTTTCAAAAAAGGGTGATTCTAATTTTCCATTCTAAATTTAGGGTAGATACTAGGATGTTTTAAGTTTTAAATATCATGCATAAAAAAAGGGGCTCTTTGGTTTATAAGATCAAAAGTAGTTTGTAGTATAAACTTTATCTGTTTTAGCTTATTTTGAAGTTTTAACTTATTTTACTAGCTTATATTTATTCTACAAAAAGCCAATTTGTCTTTTAAAGAAAACTAAAAAGTGTGCATTTTGAGTAATCAGCTTTTTCATAAGCATTTTTTATGGCTTATATGTATTTCAAAATCCTTTTTCTTTACTGATTATTGTAGCCCATAGGACAAGCTTGACTTGCATATAAGTCATTAAGCCATAAGGATCGCTTAAATAGCTTAAAAATAAGCTAGAAAGTGTCCCTAGGGTTGTTTGGCTAACAGTTTTAGCCAAACTTCTTATTTGCTTATTTGAGTATTTTATCTTTTAGTTTTGCTTAATGTGTGTTTTTATTTGCTTATTAGGTTTGGTTTTAAGCCCTTGTAGCTTATTTAGCTTAGGGTTGAGCTTATATAAGCTTATTTGCAAAATTAGCTTAAGGATTAATGCCTTTTAGTTTTCCTTTAAGTTAAATCTGTCTTAATGCCTTTTAAAGCTTTTCCAGCTTATTTGCTAGCTTGTTTTTGATTCATAGTGCTTATTAGGGCTAGGGTATAAGTTGTCAATAGCTTATTTGCTTTTCCTTAACTTATTTACCCTTAAAAAGCCAAACAGTTTAGGCCTTAAGCCTTTTTAGTTCTTTTTAGGTATACTGTTACTTATTTGAGCTTATTCCAGCTTATTCATAAGATTTCATAAAAAATGCTTTCACAAAAGTTGCTTATTTTAGGTTTAAAAAGCTTTTAAAAAAAAATTTGGCAAATAAAAATCATTAGGAAAGTGGGAAGCCAAGGGTGAGCCAAGGCTCGAACCCAAGACCACAACTACTCTCAACCAACGACTTTAACACACCACACACTACCATCTGGGCCCTTGGGTCTTTTTTGTTAGACCTTGGGTTCATTTGGTATTTAAGGGTGTTTTCCCTTTTTGCCTTTCAGCCCTAAAGGGCTTATTTCCAGCTTATATCCGAAATCTTCCAAGCTATGTCACGCTTATGTGATCTAAGAACCTTAAGAAGAGCGGTCTTGTCCTCATCTTTTAAGTCTTTAGCGATTATGACGGGTAATTTATCGGTACCCTCCAAAAATGCGTACTCAAGATGAGGTGGTAAGTCTTTGAGATCAAGCTCGGGGAGTTCATTACCAGAAGGTTCAATGGTCTTAAGTTCCTCAAATCTTTGTTCTTCCAGAGGGAGGGTGGAAGATGGGTCAGAATTAAGCAATCTTTCAAGGGTGAGAAGGTATTCTTTTGGATCGAAGTCGGCATCATCAATTCTCGGTGGAATTGATTTGCTAGTAAGACAAGCTTCGATCTCTTCCAAAATGAAGTCACCTCCCTCAAAAGGAGTGAGAGAGGGGGGATAAGTAGAGAGGATTGGTTCCAAAGTTGGGGTGGGATTGCCACTCTTAGAAATGTTCGAAAATCCAAGTACTTCTTGAGCAAACTGCTCACAAGCTACGTCGATAACATCGACTCGGTTAACCGATTCAATAGTATTGTAGGAGAATGTCTTAGTATCACCAACTTTGAATGTTATGGATTGGTCATCATGTCAAAGGGTCATTTGTTCACCGTGAACATCAATCAAAGCTCGTGCCGTCCTCAAGAAAGGTCTCCCGAGAATCAAAGGAACCCGAGGATCGGCAATATAATCAACGACTACGAAGTCGGCCGGAAAGAAAAATGTACCAACTTTTACGAAAACATCCTCGGCAATGCCGGTAGGAGTAGAAATCGTTCGGTCGGTAAGTTCAAGTATCATTCGGGTTTTGGTCAAATCTAGGAGATTTAGCTCTTTCTATACGGAAAGAGGCATTAGGTTGATGCTTGCACCGAGATCGGCCAAGGCTAAGCATTCATCAATCTCTGAAAAATCACATGGTATAAGAAATCTACCGGGGTCTCTAAGTTTTTAGGGAAACTTTTTGAGGATAACCGCCGAGCAATTTTCATTTTTGGTATTTTGGTGGTAAAAACAGGATTATGCAAAAACAACAACTGCAGACACAATCAAATCGATAGATCCCAAGAGAAAAATACGGTCATAAAAAAGTTGAATGAGAGAATTAAATCTCTAAGTGGAAATATGAATGAGGATAAGATCAAAAAGGACATAGAAGAG
>BQNB010136573.1:0-17980 GCA_026074375.1 Tanacetum coccineum
CTTCAACATTATTCGTTCTGATGATTTAAAATCAGAAAAAGACAATGATGACAATGATATCGATATAATGCAGTCTTTTGAGGGTAATGAAATTACACATGGGTCAACTATGCTTTTTAAAACAAGTCACGATAAAGTCACTAAAACTCTCAGAACAGAAAGTTTTTTCATAAACTTAAAAGTAAAAATCGTGATATGGAAATATTATGCAAACGGAATGCTATTCTATCTCATTATGAATTTATGTGCCCCATTTGGCGTTCCGTTCGACCCTAAGCGGTATTATAAGGATGGTGATTGTGCAATAATGTTGCGGAGGCCAAGGTACATTTTCTTTGCTTTATTTTAGGAAAATTGGTCTCCAAGGATGGATACGGCATATTTGGGTAAAACCAATACGGAGTATCCATAATTTTTTACAAAAATTAACCAAGTCAACAAAACTCGCCAATACTGTGTAATTTACACCTCAATACGGCGTATCGAATTTGGGTATAAAAACCCAATCAATATATCGGATCTGATTTTACCACACACTTTCACCCCCACACTCACACAAAATTTTTACTAAACCAAATTCTTGGAGATTCCTTGTTTTCGATTCATTATCACACTCGTTTCTTTGTCCAAATCATACGGTAATAAGCTTGGTCCATTCTCTCTTTGATTTTCAATTTCAAATTAGGATTAGGGTTTTGATAGGATTTGGTTTTAATGATATGCCTTAGAACTCTTTTAGGACTCCTTTACCCCCACCTTGAATTAGACTAGGATGATTTGAAAGTTTTGAATAGGTTTAAAATGGGTAAAACAGGGGAACCCCGTTTCGTTTTCATTCTGCAGACTCAATACGGCGTATCCACTCACATGGATACCGTTATTGACAAATTTTACCTAATTTTTAAAAACACAAATACGGCGTAAAATCCTCTAACAATGGATACGAGTATAGACTAACAACAGGATCATGAAATCTTTTAGACCCATATGCCGATATTGACCAAAATCTATACGGCGATATGATAAAGTCTATAGCCTATATATAGTATATATATAGTATAAAAATTTATACAAAAATAAATTTATATAGTTTAGGATCAAATAAAAGAAAAACATAAAAAATATAATGAAAGAAAGAAACCACAACCATACATTTTAGATGCATCTACAAAAATGGATGCATCTCCCCTTAAAATTCACGACTCCTATTTAAAATGTGGCTAGAAATCCTTCTTATTCTTCTCATTATACTTTTACTTCTCAACGGATCCCTACTCTATATATAATATATAGAGAATAAATATATTATATATTATATATAATAACTATAATATAATATATATAACTAATAACTAAAATATCAAATAATAAGAGGAGTAAGTATTCCGTAAGGTTTTTAGGAAGATTACTTTTAACCAAAGTAAAATTCAAAACCTCCCGAGTCGTGGTCCCAACGAGGTGTGAATTAAAAATCGAGGTTAAGTTCGTGATCGAGTGATTGAATGATCAAATTTTTGGTTTGGATTCTATTTCTACAAATGAAATGCAAAAACAAATAAAAGCAAGCTAAAAACGAAAGCAATTAAGGTTAAAACACGAAAACGATAACGGGATCCTAAACCCGAGCCTTAAAAACCTAAATTCTAAAATTTTAACCCTAAAAATGCAAATTTAATTTTTAACAGTCCTAAATGATTAAAAATAATTTTAGAAAAAAGAATTATATTTTTTTGACTTTTATTTAATTTTTTATGAATTAAAAACAGATTTAATCTAAATAAAACATTAAAAATAGTAAACTAATTTATAAAAGTCTAGAAAAATTACAGAAAATACTTTAATCTATTACTAATGTAAGAAAAATAAAAACTGGAAATAAGCTAAACGGATTAAGCTGCAAATAAGCAATATGAACTTAATAAGCAAAACTGCTAAAAGAGGTATTAATATTAATTATACTAAACCTATAAACGAAAAAGACCCCAGGGCAGTTGGTAGTGTGTGGTGGTGTTAAGGTGTTGGCTAGTATAAGGGGGAGGTCACAGGTTCGACCCTTGTGGCTTCCCTTTTTGTAAAACTTTTTTTTATTTCTTTTTAAAAAAAGCTAAAGTATAAGCAAAAGTAACAAACTTTAAGAAAGGAGCTTTTTACAAAACCTAAGAATAAGCTAGAAATAAGCTAACTTAAAATGACAGTTTTGGCTTTTTAAACTAAGTGACTATAAGGCTAAAACTGTTTGGTTTTTTAGACATAATAAGCAATTGGAAAAAGTAAATAAGCTTAAAGCAGATAATAAGCTAGTCCTAATAAGCACTAGAAACAAAGAATAAGCAATTAAAATAAGCTAGTAGGTATTGAAAAGCATAAAGACAGAAAATTAAAAAACAGTTTAAAAGGACTATGCACCAAATTTTTAAGCTAAAAATAAGACTAATAAGCACATGGAAAAAAGGCCAAATTGAACTAACAGTAAAGACTAGGACTCGAAAGACCTTCAAAGGAACCAAATTAAGCAAAATGGTTGAGAGAATAAGCTGAAAAAGGACCTTGAACAAGACAGATTCAACTTTTGTCTTTGGCTTTTTTGAGTTTTTGTAAAAGACTAAAGGGCTACTGCAGCCCCAAGAATAAGCTTGTAAAAGCTGTTTTAGGACTTTAACAAGCCAAAACAGATTAACCTCATACCCCCATGAGCTTATGCTATCAAATTCAGAACTTAAAACATCTTATATCTAACTTAAATTTGTGATTGAAAACTGACTTTTTAAGCTTGAAAACTGAAATAAACACTTGACAGATTTAGACCACACTTTCACAAGGGACAATAACACTTAATCTATTCCTATCCTACTGCATACATGACCAAAATAAAACATAAACAAGGCTTCAAAACAACTTTTAAGCAAAACTTGCATATAAGCAGTTTGAACAAATTTTAAAAACCACAGATTCTAAGAATATATAGACAAAACCTTAAAACTTAATTTTAAACTTCAAAAACTTTTGAAAACTAATTAAATCAACTTAAAAAAGCTTGACAAAGTTGGATTTATGACCCAAAACAGTTTTAAAACTAATTTGACCCATTTTGGTTCTTAACCCAAACACTCCTTTAAAAATTTAAAATCTATTTTTTGACTTGATTTCAACTGATTTAAGCTAAGATCTTAAAAAACAGATAACCACAATGGATATTAAGCACTAATAAGAAATAAAAACACAGAGTTAAGCACTAGAAAAAGTGAAAATGAGGACTTACAAAGCCCTTTGCTTAAACAAGGGCATAAATTGCTCAAAAGAGCTTATCTACAAAGCTCCAGCTTATCATAGATAAGCTGGTGAGGTCCATAAGCCCATCCTTTTCTGGCTTATCATCCAATAAGCTAAGGTAATTAAATTGTGATTAAATGAAACAGTAAAAGCTTAGATAAGGTTTTGAGAAAGCTTATCTAAGAAACACTAGTTTATAAGAGCTTATTTAGATGACTTTAAAACAATATTAAGCTGAATTGCATTAGAATAAAAATGATTAAAAATTTACTTAAAACTGAAATTTCATTGATATTAAAAAGGGTACAAGCTTGAATTTAAAATACAATTTAAAGGAAAATAAGCATAACCTACACTACTCCTATATTACATTTCTTTTACAAAGGAAAATCCTAATGGATTTATAGAAAAAACTAAGGGCACGTGGTGTGCTAGTTGTGTTTCTTGTGTGAGGAGGAATGAACCCTTCTTCATGGCCTTCCAATATTTCTTTCTTTCCAAGCTTTGAATCGTAGCCTTTGATTCTTTTCATTAAAACTACTGTCCCAATACAGAATAAGGATTCCAAGGTGGCTTTCTTCTTCATGGGATAATAGGTTAAATTGGGTGTCGGGTTGTGGGGAAAAAGTTAAGGGTGTTTGTCTGTTAGCAGGGTACACGACAGGGATGAGGGAATAGTGCTTTTGGTTTGGGCGGGAAATGGTTTATCATTTGATTAGTTAACGAGTTAGGGGAAAGGGACTAATGGTGTAAGGTTAGGATTTGTGAGTGGCTCAATGTTGTAAATCCTAAGACTAGCAGTGTTAGTCCTTAAGGACTAAATTGTGAAAGGTTTAAAAGGTTAGTGCAACGGGGTTATCTGGTTGGCCTAGTTAAAAGGTATGTTTTTTAATTTGGTTTTGCCTTGATTTATTTAGAGATTTTGGCTTTTTGATTATATAATAAGCACACTTTGGCTACTCCCTATTAACTCGGGTATGGGTTGGTCCAATAAGATGCTTATGTCCTCGGCTTTGGTTTTTTCGTGCTCTTTCCATTCCCGTGCTCGGTTTGTTGGTTTTGGCTTTGTTTTTGTCCTTTAGTGAATATTCGATACCTGCACAGTACACAAAGCAAAACAAACATATATTTGGCAATTTTATGTCTGTTTTTGGTCATTTAAGCTCGTTTTAATAGGTAAAAAGTATGTGTAATTAAGCACATACCAAAATCCTCCATACTAAACTATTACCGTGTCCTCACGCAATGCTATAAGTAAACACTTTAGAAAACTAAGAGTCTTAATCCCCCTTGACTAATTACCTCGAAAAGTAGCTAAGTGTTTATCTTAAGGAATTAAGAACTCAGTAGCTTTGTAAATCCCCGTTTTGACCATTTTTATAAATCTACACTAATTATCACATATATTTTTATATCTTTATATTTTCCGTTTTTCTTTTTCTAACTAGAATGTCTGGACTTTCGTTATTTTCATAACCTTTAGGGTCATAGAATAAGAAGCACTTCAATCCTAAAATGCCCAAAAGGATAAATTCCATATCCCTTTTTTTCACTTGTCACCAAACCAAGCTTAAAACAGAAATCACCGTTAAATATAAGGTAGAGATGCTAACAACTAATCATACTGTAACTTGTGAAACTTACTCATACTACCGAAATTATTATATCTCAATAGAGTGCTCAATCGAATTTCAAAATGGATTAATTTTTTAAGAAAATGCAATATTTCTAGCTCACGTTCCACCCAAGAATTTAATTGATTTAGAAGGCGAGAACATGCCATGTAGCACTTTCTCTCGCGACAATCCCAGCCGAGACCTCTAGTACCAGGCTTGACACCCACAAGAAAAGTATCTGCAACTCATAGACCTTCAGTTAAAAACGTTGTAGGCTTCCCTTAAATAAACATCCATTAAAAATCACAACTTAAAACAAATTAAGTCATAGTCAAAAAATATTTTAAATTAAGGACAAAAAAGATTTTCCCTAATTATTAATCACATATATTACACTTTAACATTATTATAATATATACTTATATCTCCACACTTTAAATGAAAGGAAATCCTCGAACATTTTAAGCTGCATACATCGTTGTGAGCCGGCAAGATGCAAACAAACTTTTATCAGTCCCGATTATTTATTCTTACTATTGGCCTTCTTTTGAAGACTGTCACAAATCGATTGTGACCGCAAGAGGCAGTAAACTTTATCACCCACATTTTTTTTTATTATTATTATTACAATTTTTTTTACACTTTATATTACCACGATATAGAGAAAATTTCTTTTTAGAAAATTTAAGTATAAATTTGAACTAAGACTAAATAAATTATTGTTATCGACTATACTTCAAAAATCGTTGATTTAAGTTTAATTTTCGAAAATAGCACTTATTATTAGTTCGGTTAGAAGCTTATGGGAGAAAAAGCCACAAACTACACTTATGAGCTTGTAATATTTCCAAATAATCCTTGTTTAGCATCTAACTCATAATTAACTCTATCATTTCTCGTTTTTCGCAAATTTAAAATCTTTAATAAAAAGATTCGCGAATGCTTAGTCAAATAAACTAGCTTAGACAAGTTTATAAAGGTTAAGGGACAAAGCTAAGAGCTCAACACGCTCGATCGAGTCAAAATTTATGCTTATTCTACCCAGCAGGAAAGTCAAACATTGTGACAAAACACTTATTTTATTTTTAGAAAAAATTTTAAAATTTTTCATTTTTTCATTTTTTTGGTATTTTGGTGGTAAAAATGGGATTACGTGAAAACAACGACTGCAGGAATAATCAAATCAATAGATCCCCCCATACTAGAACTGAACATTATCCTCAATGTTTTAAGAAGGGTCTCTACGTAAATCTAAAGCTGTTTATTAAGTATGCTCAAAGATAAACGTTAGTCGATAAGATTTAGGATATTGGTTTCCCATAATCATGATAAGGATTGGAGCTTGAGTGAACGAAGGACAAAACTACGAGCACAAGAGTCTTCATAATCCAGGGCAATCCTGGACATACAACACAAAACACGAAACACAAGAAAGGAAGAGGCGAACCTCCTCACGTCATACTTTTTCATTACTACTACTATAATTATATTAGGATAAACATGGGTTGCCACCCACAAAGCGCTTGTTTATTAATGAGTCACTAAGCTTGACTCGTCCTCGAATTTGGTTGTCTATGGGGAAGGTTTGGAGATCCAGGACAACCATAGGTGGTATGTTCCCTCCAAAGTAATGCTTGAGTCTATGACTGTTCACCTTAAAGTTTAGCCAGTCGGTTTGAGATAACTCGATGGTACCATAAGGGAAAACTTGAGCAACGATGAACGGTCCGGTCCAACGGGTTTTTAGCTTGCCCGAGAAGAACTCGATCACCAACATTGAAAACGCGGTTTTTAATCTTGGAGTCATGAATCTTCTTCATTTTCTCTTTATAAATTAAAGAGTTCTCGTAGGCTTGATCACGAAGTTCATTTAATTCATTCATTTGAACTTTTGGGTGATCACCCGCGGTCTTAAGGTCAAAATTGCAATGTTTCAAGGCCTAATAGGCCTTGTGTTCTAGTTCGATAGGAAGATGACAAGCCTTTCCGTACACTAACTTATATGGAGTGCACTCGATGGGTGTTTTGAAAGCGGTACGAAAGGCCCATAAAGCATCGTCTAACTTATCGGACCATGAAGCACGATTTTCACCTACGGTCCTTTCCAAGATACGTTTCAAACCATGATTTAAAACCTCAGGGGGATAAGAGATGGGGGAGAAGATCGATATTAGCATCAGTATCTCCAGAAATTAGTTCTTCCGGAGATGAATAATCATTCAATAATTTTTCATTAGAGACGAATCTTCTTCTTTTGGATCAAAAAATTGGCTTTTAACATTCCGGTGGAATTGGATCGATAAGAGCGAGTTCACCGACGAACTCCCCGATAAGAAAAATTATCAAATTAGCACGATTAAGCAAAGATTGTACTGAATCGGGTATGTCATCTAATTGAGTAATTTCTTTTCCCGGTGGAATAGAAATGATATCATTTAAAACCTCATTCTTAGAAGAAGAATCATCACAAACTGGCACATCACACTCACTTTCGTAATCGGATAAATCCGCGGATAAATCCTCAGTCAAATCGTCGGACTCATTTGGGGTTAGGTTAAGGTCCTTAACACTAGACTCATTTTCTTCGCCCGATTTCGTTTCTAGAATAGTGTTAAGATTCTCACCCTCCATTATGAGAGAGTCCGTAATTAGAAAGTCGGGTGCAATTGCAAATGGCAGAGGAAGTTCATAAATAATATCTCTCAAAGAAATAGAACTTTCCTCGTCATCATCATCATCATCGTAGTAAATAGGAGGCTTCCAATATTGAGAACTAACTTTAGCTGCTTGCTCTTCTGCAACATTCTTTTCTTCTTGGATTTTCTTGAACCTTTTTATTTAACTTTTCACAAAGAACTTGCAGGGCTTGAGAAAGTTTTCTTTAAGACGAAATCGCCATACTTATTTATATGAGAGGTTGATGAGTGACAGAATATTGCGAGGGTTGATATTGGTCAAAACTAGAAGAATTAGAATTATAGCAAAGATTTGGATCATAATAATTTTGATTCATCGGTTGACACTGATAACTCTTATGAGGACCCCCGTAATTTTCACGACAAAGAATTTGTTGTTGAAAATTTTGTGAAACAGTATCATCGAAGTTTTGATTGTAGCAAGTTTCCGGCTCATAGAATATCAATTGTTAACATTGAAAAGTCTCATGAGGACCCACACAGCGAGTACAACAAAGATATTGTTGTGAAAAACTTGGTGAATTTTAGTGTAAATTATTGTCAAAGTTTTGATTGTAACACGGGTCCGGATTAGAGATGAACGGAACTTGCGGTGGATCACCACTTGAATCAAAAGAGTAAGTTTGGGGTTGTGGAGGGTGGTCAGAGAATCGGCGAAGATCATAAAAAGTGTTTGTAATTGTATCATAATGATTGCATTTTCCGATTCAAAACAACATATAGAACAAAATCTTGTTCGTTATAATTTTTCTACGCCGGCATCAACTCGTACATGGTAGACAAAATACCGATTCATTATCATCCGACCTTTGAACTGGATAACAACAATAGTCGAGTGACGTCTTAAGAATTAAAAATAGAAAGGGGGTAAGAGAAAAGAATAAACGGATAAGGAGGGTTATGTAGAATTTTTTTTTGTTTGATAAGTCAAGAATTCACCGGTAGCTCTCTAGGGAAAAAAGCACAAAGAAGCGGAGGAGGAAAGCGGGGTAAGCGGTTAGCGTATTTAAAACCTTCTCTGTTCTTGTCGAAAGTTTCTTGGATCAAATCTCCTTAAACCTATCTTTAGTTTGTAAATCTAAAGGTGAGCCGATATTAAACAATTAACGACACGGATATTTTGTTGGTTACTTGATTTTTTTGGTACTTTTAATTACTTGATAAGAAAATATTCACAAATAAAAGTAATAACTTCACGGGGAAGGGTCTTCAAATCATTAATCTTTAAACGTAAACATGATAATCGCACACACCTCCCCGGCAACGGCGCCAAAAATTTGATTAAAGTCTATAGACTATATCTTATATAATATATATATATATATATATATTTATATTTATATATATATATATATATATATATATATATATATATTATAACTAAAAACTAAATTATAAAAATAATAAGGGAGTAAAGTATTTCTAAGGATTTTAAGAATTTACTTTACCAAAGTAAAGTTCAAAACCTTCAGAGTGGTCGTGTGACGTCTCGTCCACGGAAGCGTGAATTAAAAATGAGGTTATGTTTGTTGTTTAAGTTCGTGTCGAGTGATTGATGGACTATTTTCTGGTTAGTATTATATTTCTAGAAAGAAAAGCAAAAAACAAATAAAAGCAAGCCTAAAAAACGAAATCAATTATGGTTTAAACACGAAAACGATATATGGGGTCTAAACCCGAGCCTTAAAAACTTAAATGCTAAAATTTTAACCCTAAAAATGAAAATTTAATTTTTAACAGTCCTAAATGATTAAAAATAATTTTATAAAAAAGAATTATACTTTTTTTACTTTTATTTAATTTTTTATGAATTAAAAACAGATTTAATTAAAATAATCATTAAAATATTCGTAATAATTTATAAAGTCTAGAAATTACAGAGAATACTTTAAGCCTATTACTAATGTAAGAAAAATAAAAAGGAAATTAAGCTTAAGGATTAAAGCTGCAAATAAGCAATACGAAACTTAATATGAAACACTGCTAAAGAGGTATTAATATTAATTATAGTAAACCTATAAAAGAAAAAGACTCCAGGGCAGTTGGTAGTGTGTGGTGGTGTTAAGGTGTTGGCTAGTATAAGGGGGAGGTCACAGGTTCGACCCTTGTGGCTTCCCTTTTTGTAAAACTTTTTTTTTATTTCTTTTTAAAAAAAAGCTAAAGTATAAGCAAAAGTAACAAACTTTAAGAAAGGAGCTTTTTACAAAACCTAAGAATAAGCTAGAAATAAGCTAACTTAAAATGACAGTTTTGGCTTTTTAAACTAAGTGACTATAAGGCTAAATGTTTAGTTTTTGTGACAATAATAGAAATGGAAAAAGTAAAAAAGCTTTAAAAAGGGATAATAATAGTCCTATAAGGCATGAAACAAAGAATAAGCAATTAAAATAAGCTAGTAGGCACTGAAAAGCATAAAGACAGAAAATTCAAAAACAGTTTAAAAGGACTATGCACCAAATTTTTAAGCTAAAAATAAGACTAATAAGCACATGAAAAAGGCTAAAAGTGAAAACAGGTAAAGACTAGGACTCAAAGAACTCAAGAAAACAAAAATTCAGCAAAATGGTTAAGAAAATAAATTGAAAAAGGCCTTTGAAAATGACAGACTCAAACTTTTGTCTTTGGCTTTTTGAGTTTTTGTAAAAGACTAAAGGGCTAACTACAACCCTAAGAATAAGCTAGTAAAAGCTGTTTTAAGACTTTAATAAGCCCAAAACAGTTAAGTCATAACCAATGAGTTATGTATTCAAATTTCAGAAACGTAAAAAATCTTATATCTAACTTAACTTTTGTGTGATTGAAAATGAATTTTAAGTTGAAAACTGAAAATAAACACTTTGACAGATTTAGACAACTTTACAAGGGACAATAACACTTAATGCTATCTCCTATACAACTAACATTAATGACCAACATAAAATAACAAGGCTTCAAAAATTTTAAGCAAAAATGATTTAAGCAGTCTTGAACAAATTTTAAAAACACAGATTTAAGATTTTTGACAAAACCTTTAAAAACTTTTTAAATTTTTTTAAACTTCAAAAATTTTGAAAATGATTAAACTCAAACTTTAAAATGCGTTGACAAAGTAGATTATGACCCAAAAAAAGTTTTAAAGCTAATTTGACCATTTTGTTCTTACACAACACTCCTTTAAAAAACTTATTAAAATCCATTTTTATACTTGATTTCAACTGATTTAAGCTAAGATCTTAGAAAATAGATAACCAACAATGGATATTAAGCACTAATAAGCAATAAAAACACAGAGTTAAGCACTAGAAATAAGCTAATAAGAATAAGCAGTTTATAGCTAAAACTAACAGTTTTAATGAAAAACATGAAAAAATAATATTTAAACTATAAGGAAGCATAAATAAGTAATAACATCAATAATAAGCAGTAATAAGCAATAATAAGCACTAAATAAGCAGTTTAATAAGCAAAAAAGTGAAAATGAAGACTTACAAAGCCCTTTGCTAAACAAAGACATAAATTGCTCAAAAGAACTTATCTACAAAGCTCCAGTTATCTAGTTAAGATGGTTAGGTCCATAGCCCATCCCTGTTCTGGCTTATCATCAAAAGCTGAGGTCAATTGAATTAGTGATTAAATGAAAACAGTAAAAGTTAGATAAGTTTTAAGAAAGATTATTAGAAACACTAGTTATAAGAGCTTTTTAAGATGACTGTTAAAACAATATTAAGCTGAATTGCATTAGAATAAAACAGATTAAAATTTTTACTTAAAACTAAAATTTCATTAATATTAAAAATAGGGTACAAGCTTGAATTTAAAATACATTTTAAAGGAAAATAAGCAGTAAAATAAGCATAACATACACTACTCCTATATTACATACTTTTACAAAGGAAAATCCTAATCTATTTATATAAAAAAACTAAGGGCACAGGGTGTGCTAGTTGTGTTTCTTGTGTGAGGAGGAATGAACCCTTCATCCTGGTCTTCCAATCTTTCTTTCTTTCCAAGATTTGAATCATAGCCCTTGATTCTTTGTCATATAACTCTTTCATCGAGGAATAAAGCGATTGCTAAGGTTGGCTTCTCGTCTTTCATGGGATAATAGGTTAAATTGGGTGTCGGGTTGTGGGAAAAAAGTTAAGGGTGTTTGTCTGTTAGTAGGGTACACGACAGGGATGAGGGAATAGTGCTTTTAGTTTGGTAGGAAATGGTTTATCGTTTGATTAGTTAACGAGTTAGGGGAAAGGGACTAATGGTGTAAAGGTGTAAGGATTGTAGGGGCTAATGTTGTAAATCCTAAGGATTAGCAGTGTTAGTCCTTAAGGACTATCTGTAAAGGGGTTTTAAAAGGGTTATGGGCTAACGGGGTTATTTGGTTTGGGCCTTAGTTAAAATGTTATGGGCTTTTTAATTTGGTTTGGGCCATTATTTATTTAAGAAGGATTTTGGGCTTTTTGATTAATTAATAAGCACTTTGGGCTGACTCGGCCTATTAACTCGGGTACGGGTTGGCCCAATAAGATGCTTATGTCTTGGGCTTTGGTTTTTTTACGCTCTTTCCATTCCCGTGCTCGGTTTTGTCGGTTTTGGCTTTATTTTTGTCCTTTAGTGAATATCTGATATCTCCACAGTACACAAAGCAAAACAAACATATATTTGGCATTTTATGTCCGTTTTTGGTCATTTAAGCTCTTTTTAATAGGTAAAAGGTATGTGTAATTAAGATCAGGTATTAATTGTCAATCCCTTTCGGCGTAGTTTATTTATGAATACGCCGATATCTACTCTCAGTACTTGTATGTCTAGTAATTTTTTACTCTTGTGCTTTCCTGTTGATTTTCAGATATGGCTCTTCCAACGCGGTGAGAGAGACCGATTTTTCAAGTACGTGGGGCGTTAGAGTATGATGATGCAGATATTGCGATTTTGAGGCGGCGATTAGCTAGGATTTATAGGAGAAGGTGAGGGGTGATGGTATTTGGATTTTGGGGGTTATACCAGATTTGATGGCTGAGGGGTTGAGTGCCAGGATGTTGATGGAGCACCAGGATGATCAGGGAGTTAGTTTGTTCACCAATTGGGCCTGGAGGAGGCTTTTTGATATTAAAGGCCCATTAGTTCATAAGCTTATCTTGGAGTTTTATAGTACATTTAGGTTTGGTCAGGCCATACTTGATTTAGATACGTCTAGGACTCTACAGTTTCAGTTGGGTGGAGCCAGGAGGCGTATGAGCTGGAGGAATTTATTTCTAACCTTGGGATTACACACCAATGAGGAGATGCAAACTGCTAGATTCAGTGCTTACTGGGCCGATAACGAGAGACAGATCCCCGACAAGGGGGATCTGAGGGATTATTAGAATGGGATCTCATCTGCTAGAGATTTCCTTGGCACAACCCCATCGTACACTATGATTCAGGATCCTATTCTTAGGTTGTGCTATAGATTGATAGCTTATAGTATTACTAGGAGGAGTCAGGCACCTGAGAAGGTGACCGTGACGGATTTGTTTTATTTAAGGGGGATGGACGTTGACTCGGTCAACGTTCCTTATTTATTGGCTAGGTATTTGAGGTTATTTGCTGCTGGAGGAAGAGCGGGGCGTATTATTTTGGGCGAACAGTTGTAGCTCGATTGGACTATAGTTTTGGACTTACTGATACTGAGAGGATACTGGGAGGGATTTACAATATTGCCTTGAGCTTTGATTATGACCATGGATGAGTGGTGAGGGCTACAGACTTAATGAACTTCTAGTATTATTCATATTTTATTATCTACAAATTTTGTTCGCAGTTTTCTGATACTTAGGCCTGGCGTGGCCATGGGACAGAGGAGGCAGGCTCAATGTTGCAGTTGGAGCCTGCTGTAGATGAGGGATGCTTCTACTATTGTGAGGTGTGACCATGTCTGTGTCACAGCAACGTGCAAGTACTCAGCATGCCACCACCACCTCTGCTGCTAGGAATGTGCTCAGAGATTAGGGAGAATAGAGGAGGTGTGCAAGGATGCGCAGAGTGTTGGGAGTTACGTGGACTTGTTGGATGAGATGATGAGGTCGATCAGTGAGATTCTCCAGATGGATTATTTCGTGTATGGCACAGTTGATGGATGCTAGTGGGCTGACATACCAGGCATTCGATGAGACTTTCTGAGGGAGCTCACCTTTAGCATTCCAGAGACGCTACTAGCGGGAGGATGTGGTGCCAGCCGCAGTAGTAGGATCCACAACAGCGTGAACATGAGCCTTCCTCCTTTATCTTTTATGTATATCTGTACATTTATTATTATTCGTGTCATGATGTATCTAACTATTAAACAGGTTCCCATATTTTTACATATATATCATGATATGACATTTTGGTTTGTTTGTATGTGATAGAATCAAGCCTGGCAGTAAGTTCAGCACCATAGTTCATGAATATGATATGAAACCAAGCAGAACATTCACACTAAATGCAAGCATAGACAAGAGAGATGATTTCAAATGTGTGGAAGCTGAAGAAAAGTCTAACTTAAAGACTTCGTTGTAAACAAAAGTGCTTCCCGGGAGACAACCCGGAATGTTATTTAATTTTGTTATCGAGTTTGTTTTCCTAGACATCAATACGATGTATCCGTTCCATACCATACGGCGTATTGATTGTCTGGACGTTATCAGTCTTTATTTATTGCACTTTAAAAACATTATTGTCAGATTTTGAATACGGCGTATTCATTCATCTGATATGCCGTATCCACCAGACTGACCCGTAATTATTTTGTTTAGTGGGGGGATGGAATTAGAATGTTTACTGTCCTATTTTTCACATTAAAATACTTAAATTATGCTCAGATTTAAAAAAATTTCAAGCATACTTTTGTGAAATTACATGTTACATAACCCGCACACAATAACCCTTGTTAGATATTATGAGGATTTAGCCTTTCCGTTTCTAAATGTTACCCAATTACATTAATCTATGAAGTGTGCGGTGTTGTTGTAGACTTTAGAACTTGGCTTGGTATATCACTCGAGGACCGCAATGATAAGTACTATGGTTAGCTGGAGTAACTTGTTAAATTGGTAAATTTAAGATTTCAACACCAATTTGCTTTACATGTTGTTTATTAACTAACTACACCGGTTAGTTAACCTCCCGTTTAAACCCTTTCTCAATTCTCAATCTTTAGATGTGATTGATCTACTAGAAACAAACCCGTAAAGCCAATCCTTTTGGAATTTTCACAAAATATTTGGTTTGTTACAACCTTACACCTAATACCCTGTTAGATTAAGGTTTAATTACAGTTGCAGGTGCTTAAGTGTAAGTTATATTTCCCCGAGTCTTGTGTCATTTTCTATCTTTGGTGCGGTTGGAAATTCGCACATTGCAAATGGGAAGGTATATTAGTAGTCAAAGCTCATGTGATTTTACTACCATCACAATTAATGGTGAGCCCGAAGAACGAAGAACTACCGAAGGAATTATTCGGAATTATTATGATTGTGAAGTTGGTGAAACTACATCGAGATTTGAAGCATAGTTAGCAAAAAAAATCGAAAAAAATGAGAAAAATACAAAAAGAGTGAGAAACAAAAGTTTGAAGATAATTGTTTTGCAATTACCAAAGGAATTACACGAAGGATCGATTATTCGTTGATACATCTTAAACATCAACGATGTAAAGTATTGTACAAAGTGGAAAATCGCTCCACTTGCCTTGTAGAGTATGTAAAGTTTTGGGATGATTGGGAAGTTAACCATTACGGGAACGCCAACTTAGGTTGTTGTTTTGACGATGTGATCAAAGGCGTTGTAAATAGTTGGTCTGTATCACGATCATGGTCGGGAAAAGTGTTCTAGCAACTTGTACTGTTATGCTTAATCTATTCTTTTTCTTTGATCTTTATGTTTAACGCAACATTTACTTCCCTTCACTGATGATAGCGTGGTTTTACGTGAATGAGGTGTGATCGAGCAGTGCTGACTATTCTATCGTTTCGGCCATGTATGATGTCTTTGCTGCTCGATGGTTTTACGACTTTTGGTGGAAAGTTAGAAGGTTCCTACCCTATCTCATTCTCATCTTTATAACGTTGGTTAAATTCGATTGGGAAGTGATCGAACACACATGTCTTTTCGGTGTTTACGACCATGTATGTCGTGCTTCAGCTGCTGGTATTCTGGTGAAAGAATGTAGAATGATAACCGAAAGCTTTTCCATACAAAAACCATATTTACTTTATAAAACTTGTTCTCTAGCTTTGCGGGTGGAGATGTGTATCCTTGCCAGCTTATGATAGAATATGTCTCCCCCTCGACAAGTATTGAGCGATTTTCGTTACATGTTACCACATAGATTACTTGCGTGATTTGAGTGTTTTCACGTTTGATTTCGTGGATGTTGTTGGTTGTGTACTTGTAATAGATAAATAAGTGTTTAACGAAAATATCCTTAGGGTTATTTTTTTATAACTTTAAAGGGATATTGAGGACAAGTAGGATTCAAGTGGGGGGATATTTAATGACATTAAATAACGTCTATTTTAGAGCATCATTTATCCTATGTCATTAACCCATTTTGTATAGTTATTGCAAAAGATTGTTACTACATCGTTTTTATATTGAGCGAATTGCAGTTATTATGGAGTAATTGTGATAGATAGCCAAAAGGAACGGCATTCTGAAGCTTAAATGAAGATATTTTAAAGTTACTATTTGAAGACCATACGCGTAAATCCATCAAGGGAAGATACGACGTATTGTGCCTACACTCATAAGAAACACGAAGACTAATGTTAATACGCGTCATCCAGAGCCTCTATACGCGTATCCAAGGAGATTTTCACACGTAAGATTTGGAAAGATATCAAATCGTGGTCTTACTCAAGAAGCCCCAATAACGCCGTATCCACAATCGCCCGATACGGCGTATCGATCAATTTCCAGACTCTATAAATAGAAGACCCTAAACTCAGTTTTAGGTATGCAAGTGAATCCCTAAACCACCAAGTCGACCAAGAGACGAATAAAGGAGCATAGAAGGTCAGAAAAGAGCCTCAAGATCATAAGAAAACTCTTGTATTCTTCACGTAACCCAATACGCGTTCGGTTAAGGTTTCTTTTCTTTAATCGTTCATATATGAAACCGTGTGTATTTTTACAATGACTATCGGCGAATACCTTTAGGTATCAGCCATGTTTATGAAGATCTAATGTTTGGTTTGTTTATATCGATTGCTTAATTTATCGTTAATTGTTGATTATGTTTATCACATAATACTCTTTTATGTGCTTTAATATGCGTTCAATCCGTATCTAAAGATATCGCCTGTAGCTTAACTAGACATCTGATAGTTCTTACATAGCAACTTATATATCTAGAATTATAAGATCACAAATATTGACCTATCTTTGCCTTTAGATTAGTGAGCTTAGTTGGACCAGCATGTGACCCTGGGATCAACGAGTACATTCTCGTTCCATTGGTAAAGACTCGGACAATAGACTACTAGTATATAAAGAGTCGTTAAGCAGTTAGTAGGTAAAGTCTCAATGAGCTAGGGTTTAGTAAGAAAACCATTACTAATCTCCTAAGATAGATTATAATTAACAAATGCTTGCTTTATGCGGATGCGTCTAATTGTGACAGAATTAGCATGTCTAGGTCTTAGGAAGAAGCACTGCCTAAGTCTAGGAATGATATGCCCTTCGAGATAAGACAATCATTGCACTAATAAACAAACCTGCATTTTATCGGATTATTCATGGTTGATACGTTTTTCTTACATTAGTTCTTTACCGCTTCTCTATCGTTTGTTTGTCTTTTTGTGTGTGTTTATTGCTTTACTTGTCATCAAAACCTTAGGTTTGATAACAAAACCTCGTGTCAGTCTCTCAGGCTGAAACCCCTTTATCATTAGATTAGGTCTAACTTAGGTCTTGCATAATTTAGAATAATTTAGTACTAACTTAGATAACTAAAATACTGATAGATTAGATATTAACGCTCTCGCTTTTAGTGATCGACAACCTACTTACCAACAAAGCTACATCTTGACCGGTACACTGCTAATTAAAGTGTTGTTTTTAGGTATAGTCGGCATAAAATAAATATTAAAACTTGATACATAAAATATCTATTCACAACGAGACATCAATTATCAAAATATGCTTAAAAACATTGTACATTATGTATTCAATTGAGTATATACGAAATTAAGCATGAAAGTAAAGAGAGATGGAATTAATCTCATACATAAAGTAAAATAAAAAAACTGCACATACGTAATGATGATGTTATACACCGTCACTGCTATGTGCAACTGATAACGTATAATAGGTATTCCAAGCCTCCGGGCTTGGACCACACTATCACTTGGGCTCCTGGGCCCAACTTAGCAGTCATGGGCCGAAAGAAAACCCAATCCT
>BQNB010136574.1:0-17980 GCA_026074375.1 Tanacetum coccineum
TGTTGTTTGGTCGGTCTCATGTATGATACGTAACTCTTATTATCAGGTGCTAGGAATAATTTAGTTAGCAGCGATCCCAGTATACGCAGTAACAGTTCAAGTGGGCAATCAGATCCAATCTGTGTTCTGCACTCGACCTGGTAGCGCCAGAAGTCTAGCTGCAAAGAAAAAAAAAGGTAAATGTTATCGGTATCAAATGGTTTTCATAAAATCACCAAAACCCACTTATCAATCGTTTTGGAGTACCGAAAATAAAGTATGAAATATGTTACACTTTCTTTAAGTTGGAATATATTTCTTAAAATGGTCCAGATGTGGCAAATTCGACCCATTTACATAATTTACGGGTCAACATAGGGTGTGTTCTATCTAAAACAGGTCAAATGTGCTAAAAGTTGCGCATAGCCCAATTTTCTTGGAAATCTTGCCGTTAATAATATAACATATGCATACATATTAACATATGGATATAGGCATGTATACCATACCTTAAACTTACACGTGAATCTATGTACACCGTACACATATATTTTTATGTAGAGTAAACTGCAAAAATCATTCCTGTGGTTTGTAGTTCGTTGCACTAATCATCCCTAGCCGATACTATTAGCACTAATCATCCTTGAGTGGCCAAATGTCTTGCAAAAATCATCCTTATCGGGGATGATTTTTGCAAAAAGTTGAACCAAAAGTTTTGCAAAAATCATCCCTTTAGGGATGATTTTTGCCGAACGTTTCACCACTCAGGGATGATTAGTGCCAATAGTATCGGCTAGGGATGATTAGTGACACAAACTGCAAACCACAAGGATGATTTTTGCAGTTTACTCTAATTATAAATATAATTCGATAAGTCTATTCGGTACACTTAGTTACCATAAATATATGGTTTATACTATCACTTTATGTGCATGTGTTGTTGGGTTATGATTTAGCAGCACTCAAGTACTTAATGTTGACTTTGTTAAGTTCGATTGGTGTATAGTGTCTGTAATTCTTCTTCCTGTTCTAATTCATTGCTACTATTAATTTCATAATATACAGAGGTTGTATTATATCTTCTGTGTGTTTTGTAGTGATTGGATGCATCTTTAAACTGAAGTATAAAATAGAAGCAACAAGCTAGCCCCCGCCGCAACGCGCGGGTCATATTCCAACTCGTAATCATCCATTTTGCATTTCCAAAAGAGTTCCAGTAAACCTTGTACCAAACCTAGCATCAAACTAGGTTACAGAACAATTTATTTTTGCTGTATCCTAAAATCATCTAAGAAACTCAGACATACTAAACGAACAAAAGCATGCTCAGCTTTCACTTAACTTGAACCTCCCAGACATCTTTCCTTTCTTCGCTCTTCACTTTCGGAACCACAAGCTTCAACACGCCATTCTTCATCTCAGCTTGAATCTCATTCAACTTATAAACTTCCATAGGCAAATCAATTCGGCTCGAGTACCTACGTCTCTGCACGCTCTGCTCGTCCTCCCCGGACTCTTTCTCAGCCTCCCCTTTGATAACCAACGTGTTCTGCTCAACCGAGATCTTCACATTGTCTTTGTCCAAGCCGGGCATATCGAAACGGAGACTCAAAGCTTCATCGTCTTCCTTGGCGTCCCATCCGCGTCTTGCTCCGTATCCAAAACCGGACCCTCCTAAGCGAGGTGCCGAGAGGAATGGATTGTCTGCGAACTGGTCCATCATGTTCATTATCTGGCTTAGGCTCCTTGTTGAAGAGAATGGATCGAACAGGTCTGCAATCATTATAAACAATTACACGTTAACACAAAGGCAAATATAGATGGGTCACTAAATCATTATACAAACGGATCCGAACAAATATTATGATGCTAATTACAATCAAGAACAATTGGATTAAATAATTTCGAAAAATAAGCTAATACACTGATAATCAAACATAAAGCTCATCAACACTCTAACCACACACACACATTTTTTTTTTGTCAGGTGTCACTTAAGAAAAAATGTAAGTAACGTCCAATTTTTTTTTCAAAGACATAAAATGCGAGTACATATTTTTTTTTACTTTGTGACACATTTTGTTTATATAAAATGTGAAATTGAATCTCAAAATACTAATCTTTTGGCGTTACTTTTTAAAAAAATGCCACTAAAAAGTTAAATTAATGACTCTTTTATGTCATTAGAAGATCCGTCACTAAGTATCTATTTCCTTATAGTGATATTAATATCAAAAATTTAATAGCAAATTAATATCGAAAAATTGTAAAACGAATAGCTAAAATTAATTAGCACAAACTTTGTTTAAATGATAAATATAAGAAGCTTACCAGAAAAGAAGTCGTTATCACGACGACGAGCAACATACGAGTTATTCTCATGACGACGATCTTCCTCAACAGTCTTATTAAAATCATCATACGCTTCAACCTGAGAAGTATTAGTGTTA
Source organism: Tanacetum coccineum (assembly GCA_026074375.1). Lineage (NCBI taxonomy): Eukaryota > Viridiplantae > Streptophyta > Magnoliopsida > Asterales > Asteraceae > Tanacetum > Tanacetum coccineum. The sequence continues at coordinate 2,430 of BQNB010136574.1, forward strand.
AACCCTCGTTGTACAGACGGAGTAGCAACAGAAACTGATCGAACAGGAAACAAAAGCTTATTAAACAGCTTATTTGCTGACGTGGCGCTTCGTCTTAAAGCTAGTGATGTAGCCATAGAAAGTAGTGTTTGTGATTTGAATTGTGAATGTTTTGCTTACGTAGTGATGCGGTGTGGTAGTAGTGTATTTATATGTGGGGATGGAGGAGTGTGGAAGTGTTGAGAAGGTGACGATGGAAGAGTGTGGAACTGTGGATTAATAGAGAAGCTTCTGGAAGTTAACTTGAGGTTCGTTTAAAAAAATGATGAGCTTCACGAGAATATTTAAAAGTAGATACGGGTAAATGTATTTTTGTGAAAAGTGAATTTTTTTCAGATGTATTTTAACAAGGGTTTTTCTAACATGTTAAGATGGAGACACAGGCTGTGTGTCACAGCCTGATTGACAAACAATTATTGTTATTAATCATTATCAGGTCCCACAAATAATTGCTGGTCAATCAGGCTGTGACACACAGCCTGATGTCCCCACCTTAACATGTGTCTCTGGGGCACATGTTAGAAAAACCCTTTTAACAATAACATAGGAAAAATCATATCTTTTTTTAGGCAGATGAAAAATCATATAATATCATTTAGATTACACTAATTGGAAATGATTTAAGGGTGCGTTTGGTACGTGGGTTTACCAAGGTTTGGGCTCAAAGACTTGTTTAATCCGTTGTTTAGTGTTCCTTCTTTAGCTTCACGTGCCGGCTTTAGTCCAGATTCTCATCCCCAAGTGACTTATTGGGGTTTGACTATTTAACCCATTAAAGGTTCTTTTTATATATCTAAGTATTTCGTGATCACATCTTTTGTTTCATATCTTGCTTTAACATAAATTAATTAATAAAAGGGTTTTTTTATGTGTGCTCCAAAGGCATGATAAAAAGAGACAAGAGCTGATGTGTCAGCTTCTGATTGGTCAGCAGGTGCTATCTTTGTCCCCTCAAAAGCTAACCAATTATTTGCTGACGAATGAAGAGTTGACACATCAGCTCTTGTCCCCTCCTTATCATGTGCCTCTGGGGCAGATATTAAAAAAACCCTTAATAAAAAACTCTTATATAAAAATCATTATTTCTCTTATTTTATTTTTTATATATTTAAATCAAATCCAAATCTAAATTCAATTCTAAACCCACTTATAAACCAAACGGACCTTAAGTATGTTTGCTATACGAGTTTTGACAAAAAAAGAAAAAGATAGTTTTAAATCAATGTTAGTTGTTTCCTTTGAATATTTGGGTTATGAAATATGATCGATATCCTCGGCTATAGGTTCTCGCGATACTAATGAGTATAATTTAACAAAACTCAGTATTTTAAGTAAACACTTTTATCAAAGTACACATATTATAAGTTGTAGTTTATTGTATTTTAATGACTAGATTAATCCGTTCTCTTTCCTCCTCTTATATACGTGTATCTCAAATACATTCTTAAACATAAAAAGAAAATACGTGTCTCTTCCTTCCCATCATCTCTACCCATTATTTCATTACCACACATCAAACCCACCTCCCCCAAATCTTTCGGAACCATACTGTCACACCCCAGCAAGGCGGAAACGCGAGGTGTAACATATTAATAAACATCACACAAGATGATAGATAAAACATCATACATGATCTAGATAAAAAAATTATCCGAATTACAACAATACCAATATACAAGTTTAAAGAGTACAAAAGTCAACATAAGTTATTTTTTTTTCCGAACATGGATCACTCAAAAGACAATAACTTGGAAGAAAGTAGAAATCTTGAACAAGTCCAAGAGCAAGTACACTAGATTTCCACTTTAGGAATGTCACCTGAAAAGCATGACAAAAACGGTCAACTATCGAAATAGTTGGTGAGCTCACTAGATTATGTACACAAAATATAGTTTTAAAAAAATGTAGATGTCCGATAATAGTTTGCCAACTCAATGAAAAGTTATCAAAACTGTTGTCCAAACCAAAATCAATTTCCAAACAAGTTGAGAGTCCAAAACAAATCAATGTATATGTATGCTATAGTGATTATGCGAGGCACTACTTAAACGTATTCAGCCTAACCGTTCCAACATCCAATCAATTTCTAGTTGTATAGTGTGGCACAAACACTTAGTACTATGCACCCTTGTGCGGGGAGTAAGGAGGGGCTAATCTCCTAATAGCGCTATCCATAAGTACTAACGTCCCAATCTCGTTGAGGGGGAAATTGAGTTAAAAGTAGTAGCAGGTTTCAAGCATACAACAACATACATGCCAAGTTCATGTTTAACACGTTTCCAAAGTTCAACAAGTTCAAATCAAGTTCAAGTTCAAATGTGCTTAATAGCTTAATTACTTCAAAGTAAGAGTATAAAAATGATACATCATGCTTTCCACCCTAAAATATTTAAAACATGTAAGAAAAGGGGGATGTGAGAAACTCACCAAAATAAAGATACCAAGATGAAAGTAACGAAGAAAAGTGGCGATAACAAATCTCAACCGCGACCTATTAATAATAATAATATATTATTATTATTCAATTATGTAAAATATGCAGCTCATTGTAATTACGTTATATGCATGTCAATTCGTACATTAGGAATCTATGAGACTACACTTCGCTTTTTATTTCCATTAGTTATCCATTTTCTAAAAATTGCGCCATTTTACTAGCAAATTAGTTATCGCTTAACGACTTGCCAAACAACATCAACACTTGCTTATACTCCATCTCCAGGTTCCTATGTATATTGACTTACTACTATGTTTTCCCTAAAGATTCTAAGCAAGTTTTACCTTTTGTAAATACTAGCACACTATAACTAGTTTAAAACAGGCCTGTAGAAAGTTATCAAAAGTTTGGCAACAGCAGGCACCCTTAAACATTTTATAAAAATCTAAAAAAATACAGGAGGTCACACACATCATGTACAATCTCCAGTTTAAATTTCGTCCAAAAATATTAAGTTTTGACCCGCCTGCACACAGCATCTTTACAAACGAAATTCTGGACAACCAACACAGTTTTAGCACTTAATCTAGTACAAAGGTTTGGTTTTGACTAACTTTTACACCTTGAAAATAGACGAGGCCTAGTTCGTTGGAAAGTAGAGTCGGAGTAGATAACTTTAGGGTCCTGAAAACCTAGAAAAGCTTTTGAAACGACCGCGTTATGACATCCGAAAGTTGACCCAAATTCGGATATGAAAACTGCCATTTTCTGAAATTTGCCGGAACGGTTTCCTAATTAAAATCGGCCATAACTTTCTCGTTTTTAAGAGTTAGAAGCTCTAATTTATACCAAAACGATCCTATCTACATATCTCATGTTATGCTTCCCGCATTATATGCAGAGGACCCTGCTCATATATATGAGACTATACCTGCTGCCAAGTTGTGAAGCGGTTAGACTTTGTCGTAGGATTTTGGTTAAAAGTTTGACGCCTTTTGGTGGAAAAGCTAAAGAAAGAGATGTATTAAGTTAAATGAGAAACTCATACTACGCATGCGACTTTTTAGTCGATTCATTTAAGGATAGGTAAAGTCTCCATACTATTCCAAGCATCACATCTGATGAGTTTTTATAGAGTATATCACGTATGCAGTGATATGCATTGTTGTAGTCCTTCTACAGATAAAAGTATGGGACTCTCAAGTAAAAAAGCATATTCAAGTACTACTAGACAAAATGGAAGTGTGAAATCAATCAAGATATTTCGTTGCTTTTTGTGACTAAAGGGATATAAGGGTGAAAATGCCTCTAGCAAATAAGTTCTTTTATTTATTTTAACAACAAACATGCTTCTAAAGTCAGTCAATAGTGACCACTTTATTATATTTCCAGGAATGTCGCTACTATACAAGGAGCTCATACTTTTCCAAATAGAAAGACGTGGAGTAGGCTTGTCAAGGTTTGTTTTTTGAAACTTTGAACGCTACATGTTAGGTAATAGTAAAAGAGTAAGATCAAGAAGTGTTAGCCTTAAAATATTGAGTCGAACAATGAAGTTCGTTCTTTATGAATATTAGGTCTTGGTCATTCATTTAAGTAATGTTGCAATAGGCTACATTAGAATACCAGACTCGTTAGTTAATTATGTATCGTATGTGTAACGGGCTTAAAGTCCAACAAAACCCGAGCCCGATCCATGTCAAAAGCCCTACACGTCCTAAGCATAGTGTATGGGTATATAAACCCTTCTCCACAAGGAAAAAGGGGTTGGTTGTTTATTTTCTCTTAAGCTAATATTACATCCTTCCATTTTCTCTCTAACTTTCTCTCTCTAATTTCTCTCTCTAAAGTTCTTCTCTTTTTCTTATCTTTGGTTCTTACCATGGTGAAGTGAAGTGATTATTACGGGTTCCTACATATGGCTCAGGTAGATAGGTGATTTTCTTGTGGTTTTCTAGCGTATTTTGAAGCTTAGTATAAGCTTATAAGCACACGTTTTTTGGTTTTGGCTTATTTGATAAAAAGCTTCATGCTTTATCTTTCTAACCGAATATTGCTTAGTTGCTTCTTGATTTCGTAACTTATTTACTTTGCAAAATAGCTAATATGAGGCTTATTGGCCACGGCTCATTTGGTTTTGCTTATTTGATTCGAAAAAGTCTTGTACTTTCCTTGTTATAACCGGTCATAGATTATTTCCTTGCGTATTAGTAGCTTATTCTAGTGAATTGATAGCTTATTTGGTTTGGTTTTGCTTATTCGATTGTTCCATAGCTTATTTTTAGGTTTTTAGTGTTCTTCATAGTGGTTTGGTGTTGCAAGTACTTCCTTTTTGTTTGTTAGTCGAAAATATAGCAAGAAAACAAAAGATAGTACTAGCAGTGGTTTGATAGTGGTCCCCAAAAATATTCCATAGTGGTTTGTCACAGCGGTTTGTCGTAGTGGTTTGTCGCGGTGGTTTGTCATAGTGGTCTACCATATTGACAGAGCTTTACCATTTTTCCAGTGGTTTACCAATTTTGACAGCGGTTTGGTGAACAGGTTTAAGAAGATTTATTCCTTTTATCGCAATTTAGGAAACAAAACTATGTTCGTGTGATTCTAAAGTAGCGGTTTGTTAAATTGCTATCCAAGAAACATCAAACCATAATCAAATCACAACAGTTAATCATTCTTTCACGGTTTCTTCTTGATTTAGTAAAATCTCATAAAAGATTATTCTTTTCTCGGTTTAAGTCATAGAATTGTAAAATTCTGTGAACTCAAACAACAACAATCACTTTACCTACTTAAGATCCTACAAAATCATTTTCACTTCATAATTTAACAAAATCATTCATCATGACTACTCCAATCACAACTTCCACAACCGAGAGTCAAATGCATAACAACATTATGGTAGCTGGATAAAGAGATCGTCCTGTTAGCCGTGATATTTAGTAAAGTGATGGTCATTAAACAATCCCGAGCCTTGTATAGGAAAACGTAGTTTTCGGGAGTTTAGTTAAGCTAGTTGGGCCTAGTTGTCGGGCTCAAGCCCATTTGTTCTATGAACCGGCCCAACACAAAGCCTACAAGAATAGTCCATCCTTGTAGCTATTTAAAGCCCTCTCCAAGTGTGGAGAGGGTGTTGCTTCTCATTTTTCTTTTGTGGAACAAGTAACCATTTTTCTTTCTTTTTTACTTTCTCTCTCTAAAATCTATTTTTCTTATTTTTGTGTTTGAGGTGATGAAATGATATCCTAACAAGTGGTATCAAGAGCCAAGGTTGGGTTAAGTGATTTGTTTGTGGTAACTTTTTAGTTTTTATTGTTTCGGCTTATTTTTTGTTGTTTTTTTTCTATTCGAATTTTTTTTCCCATTATATCGTTCATTATAATTTTTTTGTACAAGAACCTTGTGGTTTAGTGCTTGTGGTTTAGTGCTTGTAATTCGTTGAGGTTGTTTGTGCAAATCGCAAGGTCGGAAAGAAGCAAAGAATCGAGCAACATTCTAGCCGTCCACCAATGCTTGCAACGAGAAGATATGCACAGTGGCAATCACATGTCTTAAGATACATTGATACAAGACCGAATGGTGATGCCCTGAGGAAATGCATTCTTGAATGTCCTTATATACCTTCTATTGTCAGAATTCCAGCTGTACCTGCAACAGATGATTCTCCAGAAGTTCCAGAGCGAACAGCAGTTGAGACAATCTTGAATATGTCTCCAGAATACAAAGAACATTATCTATCAAAGAAGGAAGCAATTCATTTGCTATTAACTGGAATTAGAGATGAAATATACTAACTATTGATGCTTGCAAGACAGCTCATGACATGTGGATAGCTATTGAACGACTACAACAGGGTGAATCTCTTAACATTCAAGATGTCAAGACTAATTTGTTTTGGGAGTTTATAAAATTCATTTCTCATGATGGAGAGTCAATGGAGTCATACTACTTTAGATTTTAGAAGATGATGAATGAAATGATAAGAAACAACTTGACAGTTGCTACGATGCAAGTCAATGTTCAGTTTCTTCAACAACTTTAACCAGAATGGTCAAGATTTGTGACAATTGTCAAGCAAAATCATGACTTGGACACAGTATAATATCACAAGCTCTTTGATGTTTTGAAACAATATCAAAAGGAAGTTAATGAAATCCATGCTGCGAGAATAGCCAAGAATGCAAACCCATTAGCACTTGTTGCTGTTGCTCAACAATATCTAGATACTTATTATCAAGCACCAAAATCTCACAAATCATATGCACCACCATCAAAACAATTATCTTTCACCAGATCTCATGCATCTACCAAATAGAAAGGCAAAAAGATAGCCAAACCAATCATACCTCCATCTGAGTCAGATTTTGAAGAAGACAGGTATCCAGAACAAGCTCAAAGAGATAAGGATTTGCAGAAAAACTTGGCACTCATTGCAAAGTACTTTAAAAAGATCTACAAACCTACCAACAACAACCTCAGAACTTTTTCAAACTCCAAAAACAAGAATGTAGATACTTCTTCAAGGTACAAGAATGATAATCAGACTGGGTAATTTGGAAATCAGAGGACAGTGACTGTTGTTGGGGCTAGGGAGACTATAGGCAGTCAGGTAGTGCAACAGACTAGGATACAGTGTTTTAATTGCAAGGAATTTAGTCATTTTGCTAAGGAATGCAGGAAACCAAAAGGGCAAAAGACTACACTTATCACAAGGAAAAAATGTTGTTGTGCAAACAAGCTGAGAAAGGTGTTCCATTACAAGCAGAGCAAGCTGATTGGCTAGAGGACACGAATGAAGAGATACATAAACAAGAATTAGAAGCACATTACAGCTATATGACAATGATTTAAGAGGTTCCTATTGCAGACTCAGGAACTGATACTGAGCCATTAGAACAGGTACAATACGATGCTGAATATAATGTGTTTACCAATAAGAGACAACATTATGAGCAACCTGGATCCATTAATAACACATGTGTAGTGGAAAAGGCTGATAGTAATATCATTCCTAATTCACCAGATATGTATAATAATGAGATTCAGACTGACTAAAATGCTGAAGAATGTGATGATGAGCGTGCTGCGCTTACTAATTTAATTTCAAATTTAACACTTGATACTAAAGAGAACAAAAAGATTTTAAAGCAATTAAAGAAAGAAAACGCATCATTGACTCGAGAATTAAAGGAGTGTAAATTCAATCTTTAGGAGTCGAATACTACTCAGGATAGTTGCCTAATTGCACTTCAAAGTAAACAGACTGAGCTTGAGACATACAAGACCTTAATTGACCGTACAATTGATTATGACAAACTTGGACGTAAATTAAATGAAACTCTAGGACTATTAGCTCAAAAAGAAATTGACATAAAAGAATGTTTAAAACATAAAGCCTATGAAATTTCAGTTGTCAAAGAGAAACACTATGAGTTAGTTGATATGTGTGAAAACACATATCCGTTTTATATCAAAAATGACCCATAAAAAACAAAATTGTGCTTAAAATGCTTGTATATTGCTTGTTTTGTCTTTGTGATTGTGTAGGTATGGATATAGCAAAAATCGCAAGAAAATGGTCAAAACCGGTCAAACACAGACACGAGACGGAAAAGAGTGTACAAGAGCCGAGGATTTAATAGCAAGAAAGGTCAAAAGTCAACTCCAGTCAAACCTTGGTCAAGAGTCAACTCATTGAAAGACAAAACCTTTCAAAATTCCTAAAATGCCCTTAATGATTCATAAAAAACCCCTAAAACCCTAACACCATTAGTTCTCTTTTATAAAGAGACTAACGATTGTTATCTTTCTATAAAACAAAACCACATATCCTGTTACCCTTTGAGCCCGTAGCCCAAAACACACCCGTGGCCCAAATCCTTTATAAAAGCCAAAGTCAAAGGCTATTTTTTACCCGGGTCAAAATGTCAAACATACACACTCTCACCCTTTTATAATTTTAAACGTGGGAAAATCAGTTGTTACTGTTCATCTCCTTCCTCGTTTAACCATGAGTAAAAAACAAAGGGTAAATGAAAATTAATGACGTGGAAGACCAATTCAAGTACCAAGGGTCAAGCTGGCAAAGAAAACGTCACACCAAAGCTTTTGATTGGTTCAAGTGTACAAAGAATGACACGCGGGATTATCAAAGAAGCACAAAGGGTCTAATATACGGATGCCACGTTGGCAATCCGTGTGCTCCAAAATCAATCCAACGGACAAGAGTTATGATCCAATGATTGAAATTAAAAGAAGGGCCGGGATGAATAGGAGTGTCTAACAACCTGAAGACCTAGAAGCTTCTTACTACAACTATAAATAGAGGCATCCATCACTCACAGGGGGGGAGTTAGTTTTTAGTTAATTTTTAGATAATAATTTTAGCTTATCATGTAATTTTCAATTTTAATGTCATTTAAATACTTGTAACCTTTCTTTTAAGTATTGTAATCTCGTTTTCATTAATAAAAGTTGCTTTTCATAGTTAAGTTTGTGTTTAAATCTGTCTTACTTAATGCAATATGGTTTAAAAATTTCAATAAGCTCTTAATAAGCTACTTAAGCTAGTCATATGCTCATTTAAGCTCAAATAGCTTAAATAAGCTCATTCATACTCAAATTCTCCCCCAAATATACCACAGCTATTAATTGGATGATGGACCAGACATGGATGGGTCCATAGACTTTACTGGCTTATTTTCAATAAGCCAGAGCTTGTAGACTTAAGCTCTTTTTGAGCAATAATCCCTGTTTAGCTGGGATTTCAGGTTCTATACCTTTTACTTTCTCTGTCTTTAGTTACTAGCTTAATTCTGTCTTTGCTTATTAATTGCTTAATCTGCTTATTTAGTTGCTTATTTACTGTCTTAATTTGTTTATAAATGCTTATTATAGTTGTTATTTGCTTATTATGCTTTATCATTAGTTTAGGATCTTAGTTTCATAATCTGTCGTATAAACTGTCTAAAAAAACCAAAAAAATTAGCTTAATAGTTAGCTTATAGATTTTGCTTATTCAGTGGTTTAAATCTGCTTATAAGGTTTGTTTGAAGCTTTACATTATCTGGTAATTGCATTATGAGCTTTAATTTTCATCTTCATAAGCTAAAATATGGGATTTAAGTGTTTAAAGGGGTGTTTGGCATAGCAGTACTAACTGAGAGTTAGTACTGCTTTTGGCAATTTGGATCCTTATTTCCATTTTAAATCTCATATCCAGGTTTATGAGAATAGGATTACTTAGATCTAATAGGTTTAATCTAGTTTTAAAAGTTGCTAGAATGAATCTGATAAGTTTTGGTTAAGTTAGTTTATCAAATTAAGCTCAAGTTAATCCTGGTTGTTATAGTTGCTTTAATAGATCTTAGCTAGTTTTTTTAGAAGTGTAGAATCAAATTTAATAGCCTGCACTTTGTCTAGTTTGATTTGGTTCCTGTAAGTGCAAACTGCATCAGCAGTATTTTTAAGCAAATAAGTCCTTTTTCAAGTTTAATTTTCATAGAGTAAAAGTAGTTTTTAGAATTAGATTTTCAGCATTCAAAAAGATTTAGGGTCATAGTTCATCTGTTTTAAGATAGTTTTCAAAGTGTAGCTTATTTGATAATCTGTTTTGAGCTTTTAAAATTAGCTTTTGTCTTTTCATTTTCAAAAACAAAACTGTCATATGCTAAGCATTAGGTCTGTTTTCAAAGCTTTTTCAATAAGCAATTGAATTTCAAAATAGTTTCTGAAAGATGTTTTAGAGAGCTTTTTAGTTGTAGTTTAATCTAGTGTAGCTTAATAGTGCATAAGGATCCAAGAGCTTATTGAAAAATAAGCTCAAAGATCCCTGTAGGGTCTGTTTGGTTGTCAGTTTCTATTAAGTGCTTTTTAGAGTTTTATTGCTTATTGCTTTTAAGCTTTTGTTTAATTCTTATCTTAATTAGCTTATTAGGTTAAAATTCAGTTGTCATTAGCTTATTAAATCAGTAGGATTAGCTTATTAGCTTTTTCATTAAAAATCCAAAAATATCAAGAGTAGCCTGTAGCTTTTTCTTATTGCTTTTTCAGTACTCATTTAGATTTCAAAATGTTTTCTGATTATTGTTTTAAGAAGCTTATTAGCTGAGCTTTAAGTAGGTGTTAAGCTAATCTTCATAAGGTTCTAGTAGTATGCTTAAAAATAAGCTCAAAAGTAGCTCATTGGCCTGTTAGTTTATAGCTTACTTATTTGTGCTTAAAGTTGCTTAAGGCTTGTTTTCTTTTGCTTATTTCTTGCTAGAGCTGCTTATTAGATTAGACTTAGATTAAAAAGTAGCTTTTTGTCCTAATTTTAGCTTTTGATAGATTTTGAGTTTATAAAGTTTAACAAAATACCAAAAATATAGTTAAGTAGTGTCTGTCATGATTTTAGCTGTTTTACAGCTTATTTAGGGTTTTTAAAAAATAATTTCTTTTAGTAAAAGTGCTTATTTTTAGCTTGTCTACAACTTTGTTTTTATAAGCTTTAAAAAAAAGCAAAAAGCAAAGCCTGGGACTCGAACCCACGACCTTGCCTTCACATACCTACTCACTTACCATTGTGCTTCAATAGCTCATCCATTAGAGTAAGTTTTCATTTATTCCTTATACACGTTTTGCCCTTTAGCTTTTAATTAAAGCCGTAGCTTATCTAGGGTTTTCTCAGCTTATTTGATAAGATGGGCACTCGAGCTTATTTTTCTAGTATTCCTTGCATCTTTTAGGACTTTTTGTGATTTTTCTGGATTTTTCCAATTATTTGTCAAATTTTTATAATTTTTCTTAGTTTAAATCTTTAAAAATTACAAAAATAATTAAAAAAATTAATTTTTCTTTTTTCTAAAATTTTCTTTTATCATTTTGCATTTAGGAAAAATATATTTCATTTGGTAGGGTCATTAGTTTGTAATTCATTTTTTTTTAAAAAAGAAGAGCGGGTTTTTTGAATTGTTTCGTTTTTCCCTCGTTTTATAGCTTAAATTTACATTCGGTTGTTAGGAATTCTTTTTTTTTAGCTTTTCACTTTTAATTAGTCATTTAAAGTTAGTAAAAGTAGAAAAATAATTTCTAGGATTTATTTTTGTAAATTAGGTTTTTAATTGTTGCATTCGTTTAATTCTCGTATTCGTTTTAATTGTTTAATTGTTAATTGTTTTTAGTTGCTTATTTTAGTTATTGTTTTAAATTAGTAGAGATAGATAAACAAATCAATCTTCGATATCATTCAAATCATTGTCCAAACAAAAACGTGGTCTCAATTTTATAAATCTTCGAGGAATACGACCCGGTAATCACTTACCGGTTAATATACGTATATATATATATATATATATATATATATATATATATATATATATATATATATATATATATATAACAAAGTCACATTACGAAGGTATTGCCAAAGAGAAAACCAAGGTAATAACAGATTTGAAACTTAAGAAAGAAAAATACAATGAAAAAATGATTTCAATGGAAAAGCAATTAAAGTTTTTGAATGAAATTGTTTATAAAAGGAACCAATCAATTCAAACCATTCATATGTTATCTCCTAAAGGCTTAATATTCAATGGTAGACCAACTTTTGTAAATCCAATGTACCTCAAGAAAGCTCAATCTGAAAAGCCATGTTTGTATGAGATCCCATATGATACATCTGATCCTGTAAACAGATTCGTCCCTGATAGCGAATAGACCTTGACTCTTGAAAAAGAGAGTAGATCAAAATTGAATAAAGACTTAGTGAAACCTTATGATTACACAAAGCAAAATAGTCTTTATGAAATTTTCAAACTAGCGACACAGGATTATCATGATCAGTTGGCACATGTAAATAAAGTAAGAAAGAAAATGTGGAGAAAACCTTTTGTGAAATCTAAACAAATTTTTTTCAAAAACATTGGTTTCTTACCTACTTCAAAATCAATTAGTAAAAGTAGACAAGCTTATATTGTAACGACGAATAACATAAATCATTTAAGAGAACTTGTTGATCAAGCTTGGGAAAAACATTCTCATGATCATTTTCATGCACCAATTGCTCATGATATGGAAATCCTAATTAAAACATGTTTGATGCCTCTTGTCCAAAAGACACAAAATGATAGTTTTAAATTTGTTCATGGACTTAAGCAAGAAATGCATGCTGATTTAAAGTACGTTGAATCCCTTGAAAATGAAATTGACAAATTTGAATCTGACAAAGCAGAATTTTTAAACATGTATGATATACTTCTACAAGAGTGTGTGTCTAATGATGTTATGTGTTCTTATGCGCATTCTTTATCTGATTTAGATGCTCACACTGAATTGCAATGCTTATATCTTCATAAAGTGAAAGAATATGAATGTCTTGCACAAATCTTTCTAAACAAACTGAAACTGTTAGTAAAGAAGTTATAACGAGCTTTCATGAAGTTTTGCTAAATTAGAAAAACACTTGATTTCTCTTGAACTCGCTTTACAACAATGTCAAGAACAAATGAAAAATGACACAGTTTGCAAAGAAAAAGCATCAACTGTATTTCTAAAAGAACGTGAACAATACTTTGAAATACAAGATTTGAAAGCTCAACAGCAAGACAAGAACATTGCCATAAGTGAGTTAAAGAAACTCATTGAGAAATGCAAAGGAAAGTCTGTGGAAACTAAGTTTGATAAACCATCTGTTGTTCGACAACCAAATGCTCAAAGGATTACAAAACCATCAGTTTTAGGCAAACCGACTCCTTTTTCAGACTCTCTTGAGAGGAAAAGTTTTTCAAAGACAAAGTCGGTTCCCAAAACTAATGTGTCAGAGGGTTTATCAAAACCAGTCACTACACAAATTTTGCCTCAAACAGCAAGGCAAGTTGTAAGAAACACAAATGTGATTAAACCAGGAATGTATCGAATTAACACAAGGCCAACACAAACTAGAGTACCACAGTTGCCTCAGACTTCTAGGAATACTAATCCTCGCGTGTCTACCTCTACAGGAGTAATTCACCAAACTAGTGTTATGATTTGTCGTTGTGTGGTGTATATTTTATTGATTCAAGTTTTAAATTCATATTTTGTTGACTAAACCAAAAACAACACTTTAACGGGCAGTGTACCCGATCGGTAGTAGTTTCGTGGTAAGTAGGGTGTCGATCACTAAGAGCGAGAGCTGTAATTCCTAATTCTATCATTATTTTAGTTATCTATGTTAGTACTAAATTAATCTAATTTATGCTAAACCTAAGTTAAACCTAAACTAAGGACAAAGGGGGTTTCAGTCTGAGAGACTGGCACGAGGTTTAGTTATCTAACCTAAGGTTTTGAAGACAAGTAAAGCAATAAACACACACAAGAAAACAATAGAGAAGCGGTCGAGAACTAATGTAAGGAAAACGTATCAACCATGAATAATCTGATAAAATGCAGGTTTGTTTATCAGTGCAATGATTGTCTTATCTCGAAGTGGTATATCATTCCTAGACTTAGGCGGTACTTCTTCCTAAGACATAGACACGCTAATTCTGTCACAATTAGACGCATCCGCATAAAGCATCCTAATATATATTGATTATAATTCATCTAGAGGACAACACCGTGTATGTCGTACTAACCCTAGCTCATCGAGACTTTACCCACTTACTGCTTGATGGTGATTTGTAATAGGTGGTAGTCTACAATCCAAACTATACCAATGCTCATAACGTTATTAGTTAGTACTAAGCCACTACCAACTACGGTACAACCAGTTCAATCGAGGTAAGCCGGATGTTATTAGTGATCTTATTTGTTCCACCTATACGCATCACTATATGGAGAGCTGTCCCAGACTCTTAGCCTACGCCCAAATAACACCGAAGTTGCAGCGCATTAAATATGCAGGACTAGACCTAGTTGAATGATAGGTCGCATACTTAAGCACATAAACAAGTATTATGTGATAAACATAATTAATAAATCAACGATAAATTAAGCAATCAAGATAAACAAACCAAACATTAGATCTTCATAAACATGGCTGATACCTAAAGGTATCAGCCGATAGTCATTGTAAAAATACACACAGTTTGATATATGAACGATTAAAATAAGAAAACCTCAATCAAACGTGTATTCGGTTGTGCGAAGATTACAAGAGTTTTCTTATGATCTTAAGGCTCTTTTTTACCTTCTAGGCTCCTTTATTCGTCTCTTGGTCGACTTTGTGGTTTAGGGATTCACTTGCATACCTAAAACTGAGTTTAGGGTCGTCTATATATAGTGGTCTGGAAGTCGGTTCGATACGGCGTATTAAGAAGCTCAATACGGCATATTGGATGACTTGGCGTGGGCTCCAAGAATAAAATATTCCAGAATTTTCTTGAGCTAATATGGATACGGCGTATCGAACCTATTGGATATGGTGTATCAGACCTCCTCGATACGGCGTATCGGACTTATAAGGTACGGCGTATTGGGCTACTCCGGTACGGTGTTTTATACATCTTGGGTGCGGCGTATCGAGCTTCTTGGTTACGGAGTATTGGCTGAAAGTGTGCTTTTCTTGATATTTGACCAAAGTATAATATACGACGTATATACTGATATGGATACAACGTATTCTTCAAAGTCAGGCAATGGTCTTTTGATTCGTCAAAGTCTTGGATACGTCGTATAGGTCTAGAATAATACGACGTATTTGCTGTCAGATCAGTAGAGTTTCTCGAACTCTTTATTTATGCTCCAAAATGTGTGCCTTTTAGCTAATCTTCACCAAGTACTCCATAATTACTGGAATTCTCAAATACAAACGATTAAGTAACAGATCCTTGCAATAATCATACAAAATAGGTTATTTACATGGGATAAATGATGCTATAAAATAGATGTTATTTGATGTCATCAAATATCCACCCACTTGAATCCTACTTGTCCTCAAGTAGCCTTTATAAGTTTATAAAAATGTATCCCTAAGGATATTTTCCGTTAAAACATTTATTTGATCTATTACAAGTACACAACCAAACACCTTACGAAATAGTATGGATTTTTGTATGGAAAGGCTTACGGTTAATCATTCTATAATCTTTCACCAGAAGTACCACTCCAACAAGGCAGC
>BQNB010136575.1:2142-17980 GCA_026074375.1 Tanacetum coccineum
AAGAGTTTAAAAGCCCCGTTTTTACCATTTTTTTATATATTTTCACTAACTACCACTAATATTTTTGTATTTTTTCTTTTTCTCATTTTTTTGTACTTTTGTTTTTAAGCAACTAACTAACTTATTTGACTTTCGTTATTTTATAACTGTTAGGGATCATAGAACAAGACGCATCTCAATCCTAAAATGCCCCAAAAAGGATAAATTCATCGTTCCCGACTTTTCACTTGCCCCAAACCAAGCTTAAAACGAAATCACCGTTTAATACAAGTTAAGATGCTAAAACTACTCATATTTGTAACTTGTGAACTTTTCACTCCCGACAATTATTATATATTAGGTGGATGTGCCATTTCGAATTTCAACCATGGATCAACGTTTTGCAAAATTCTATGCTTCACGTTCCACCCGAGAATAATGAGTTTGAAGGCGAGATCATCCCATGTAGCGACTTTCGTCTCGGCACATCCCAATCTTGCGGCTAAGTGACCAGGCTTTTGACACCCCACAGAGACTAGTATCGAGACACCACAATGACCTTCGGTTTTTCAAAAACCTCTTAGTTTCCCGTATAACATAAAATCACACTTAAAAATGAATAGACTTAAGTTCAAAAGCATATTTAAATTTAATAAAAAGAGATTTTCCCTATATTTATTAATTCACGTTTACTACACTTAATATAATTACGCATCCATTAAACTAATGAAATCCTCGACCTTTTAGAAGGCTGCAACATCAGTTGTGAGCCGGCAAGATGCAACAAACTTTTATCAGTCTCGGATAATTACTATGTGCCTTATTTAGAAGACTGCAACATCTGTTGTGAGCCGGCAAGATGCAGTAAACTTTTATTAGCCCACAGTTTATTATTATTACCTCATTTTTCATTTTTTTAACTTAAAAACTTTATATTACCATGATATAGAGAAAATTTCGTTTTAGAAAATTTAAGTATAAATTTGAACTAAAACTAAAATTATTGATATCGACCATACTTCAAAAATTGTTGATTTAAGTTTAATTTTTGATGAGAGCACATATTATTAGTCCGTTAACTTAATGGAGAAAAAGCCCCAAATTACACACATGAGCTTGTAAGATTTCCAAATAATCCTTGTTTAGCATCTAACTCATACTTAACTCTATCATTTCTCGTTCTTCGCAAAGATCCGCGAATGCTTAGTCTAAACGTTAAGGAACAAGCTAGAGCTCAAGACGCTCGATCGAGTCAAAAAATTTCTTAATCTACCCAGCAGGAAAGTCAAAATATGACAAAACGCTTATTTTAATTTTTGAAATTTTTTGAAAATTTTTCATTTTTTTGGTATTTTGTGAAAAAAACGGATTCGCGAAAACAACGGTATGCAGGCAAAAATCAAATCGATAATCCCCCCCATACTGAAATTGAAGATTGTCTCATTGTTTTTTGAAAGGGTCTGTACGTAAATCTAAGGCCGTTTATTAAGTATGCCAAAAGATAAACGTTAGTCGATTAGATTAGGATATTGGATTCCCAAAATGAAGCTGAGGATGTGAAGCTCGAGTGATCGAATGACAAAACCATGAGCACGAGAGGCTTCAAAAATCCGGCAATCCTGGACATACATCACAAAAACACAAGCACACGAGAATATGAAAGAGGCGAGCCTCCTCACAACACACTTATTCGTTACTACTATTATAAATATATTAGGATAAGCATGGGTTGCCACCCACGAAGCGCCTATTTTTGTTAACCGAGTCTTGAGCCTGAATCGATCCCCCATACTTGAGCTGGTCAAGGAGGATAGAAATGGAGAAACGGAACATCCAAGATAGGAATGTCCTCTCCATAGATCAACATCAGGCTTTTATGATGAAAAAGCTTGGAAGCTTTAAAGCCCCGAATGGTGATTGAAAATGATGAGATTTCTCCTTAGAATCAAGAACACCCATGATTGAAAACTTTTTCTCATTTTTGGATGAAAATGGAAGTAAAGTATCAATCACGGGGGAAAAAGTAGCAAGAAATCTTGTGGATTCAACTTCAATGCATATCCCCAGATCATAAATCTTGTTTCTATCTCCGGAAGGAGAAGAAACATCAAGATCGGATCCGAGATCATTATGAGAAGGAATGGAGTCAAAATCCATATGAAGGGATGGGTAGGCAAAATATTAGGTACATCAACGGGGATGTCTTCCACCATATCAATGGTTGAATCTCCCAAATCGGGATAATCAACATGAAATGATTCGAACTCGGGAAAGGAAGTAGAATTATCATCATCTTCTGAGTCGTAATCATCACTCTTAATACCCGGTGGTATTGAGTCATCCGACCGAGAAATATATCGATCTCTTCCCTAAGAGAGTCACTATCATCAACCAAGATAGAAATGTTGGAATAAGACATCAATGATCGTATTTGGGATTAGCATGAAAATCTCTGGCATCCGGGGAGATGAATTATCTTATACAACCTCTCCATAAGACTAATAAATCCTCGTGCACTCTATTAACAAATCTTGGAGAAATTGTTTATAGAGTTCACCGGCAAACTCATCAAAGAGAGAATCAATCTTGGGAGAAGGAAGCCCACAAAGTATCGCGATTGAGTAAAGATTCAAGAGATAAGACTCGGTAACAAAGGAATCATTCTTCGGAGTAGACTCGAAGGTCCCTTCATTATAAATCTGAATAAACCCACTAAAAATATTTCCTCATCAGATCAAAAATAAGGGTTTCAAATAAGTTTTAAACTATTTTGGAATAACCTCCCAGACTAGACTCGTTCATCCACTAGAGTTAGAATCGTCGAAAGAGGATTAGAAAACGTTGAAAAATTCATCGTTTGAGAATCATCACAATCGGGCACATCACAACCACATTTCGGAAAATACCATCCGGACTCACTTAGGTATGGATAAGTCCTCAACACTAGACTTTATTACTTCGTCCAATTCCGTTGCCGGAATAGTGTCGAGATGCTTATCCTCCATTATAAGAGAGTCAACGGGCTCCTCGGTTAATAAAACGGGTGTGATTGCAATACACGGAGGAAGTTCAGAAATAATAATATCTCTCAAGGGAATAGAACTTTCCTCGTCATCGTCATCATCGTAGTAAATGGGAATCTTCCCGACATGCAAAGGCTCGGAGTATAAGTATCAAATTAACCACTTGTTCTTGCCGTTGTTGTAACCAAGTTTGAAACATCAATGAACCTTACTCATAGAATCATTCAACACTTGTTGAGCTTTTAGATGATCATTCATTGAATCAATATGATCAATGATAAATTGTGAGGGTTAAAATTGGTCAAAACCAAAAGAATTAGAATTATAGAAAAATTTTGGCTCATAATAATTTTCATTCATTGGTTGACATTAGAAAGTCTCATGAGGGCCCTCGTAATTTTCACAACAAGGTTCGTAGAAGATCACTTGTTGAACTTTGAAATGTCCTCCATGCGGGCCCCCACAGCGGGTACAACAAATATATTGTTGTTGAAAACATTGAAAATTTTATGGGAAATTAAAGTCTTGATTGTAACACGGTTCCGGATTATAGATAAACGGAACTTGAGGTGGACAATCGTAACCATAATGAGCATCGTTCCCACAAAACTCACAAGAATACGTCGGGGGTTTTGAAGGTGGGTTGAAAACGTTAGGAGAATCATCGACAAAATTAGGAGTGGAATCATAAGTGAATGAACTTCCATCTCCAGAATAGCATGTCGGATGAAAACTTGGCAAAGTTTGTGGGAACTCATCAACGTTTTGATTATGGCATGGTTCCGGATTAGAGATAGTCGGAACTTTCGGCGGACAATTATAGCCATAATGAGCACCGTTCCCACAAGACTCACAAGTACATCGTTGACAAAAGATACCGTCTAACGAATCACCACACCCGTAACAACAATGATGGTTCCGATTATGGAGGAATTTGTGAAACATTTTTTCGGAAATATTTGGAGAATCATTTAAAGAATTCAGATTCGGATTATTTCCATATCTTGAAGCACAAATCAAACAAAGTCCTTTGCTAAGACCACTTCCACACCTCATGCAAGTACATCGTTGACAAAATTCACCATCTCCTAACACATCTTTACAATGAAAGCAATGACGTTGGTTGGACGAAAATGTGTGGGGATGTGGTGGTGAATCGGGATCTTTATTAAAATCATGACAAATATTGCCAACGAACTCAATATATCGAACACAATTCTATTACACAAAGATCCACAAGACGAACACTCTTTAAACGTGAAGAGGGGATTCAAACGATAATCGAGTGACGCCATAAGAATTAAACAATATAGAGGGTTAAGAAAAGAATTAAATGGATAAGAAGAAAAAGAAGATTATTTTTGGGTTTTTAGGTTTTTTTAAACAATTCATTTTATTAAAGGACAAAATGAGACCGAATAACTTAAACCAATAATCAACAAGCTTCCACGGTAGCTCTTTAAAAAAAACCAACAAAGAGCGAATGACGAGAAAGCGCGAAGCATTAAAAACCTTCTCCTTTCGGGTCGTAGTTCCCTCGGAACAACCTCCTATACCCCTCTTATAGCTTGTTAATCTCTTAAAGGTGAGCCGTACTTCACAAGTGACACAAAGGCAAGTATTAATCTTTTGTTTGGTATTTCAAATACTTTAGGAAAAGTATTTATGATTATTTGATAATATATTCACAAAAATCGAGAAAATAAAATATTTTTGTATTTTATGTTTTAATAATAAGAAGGAAATATTTACAAACGCAAATGATAACTTCACGAGGAAGGGTCTTCAAGGCACAACAAACTTCAACTCGATAATCGTCTCACGACCTCCCCGACAACGGCGCCAAAAATTGACTCGTTGCTTAATATATATAAATATAATATAATATAAATATATAATAAGGATAATATCACTAATAGAGAGATAAGTATTCCGTAAGGCATTTAAGAGATTTATTACTTTTATCCAAAGCAAAAACCTTAAAAACCTTCCCGGGTCATGTCTAGACGAGGCGTGAATTTGAAAATCGAGCTTACGTTTGAGAATTTATGCTTGACATAAACACAAAGTGAATTAGGTTTTTCTATTTCTACATATTAAAATCAATAACAATAAAGGAAAACCTAGAACAAAGCAATTAAAGGCTAAAAGTGAAAAAAACGATAACGGATAAAATCCCGTTCTTTAAAAAAACAAATTTTAAAATTTTAACCCTTATTTATTTTTTATTTAAAATTCGGGGGGGGGGGGGGGGGGTTACAAAAGCAAGTTTAATTTTCCTATGTCCTAAATGATAAAAGAAAATTTTTAAAAAAGAAATTATATTTTTTTGACTTTTATATTTTTTGTTATGAATTAAAAATGGATTTAATCTAGAAAAGTAATTAAAAATACTAAACTAAATTGGAAAAATCTGAAAAATTCAAGGAAAGTGCATTAAACAGTTAAAATCCTAAGAAAAATAAAAAGGTGAAAACAGCTTATCGAAATAAGCTGTAAATAAGCCCAAAAGGGCTGATAAGCAAATAGGGGAAAACCCCTTAAATAATAAACTTTGCAACACTCTACCAGATGGCCCTACTGGTGCCGATGGTAGAGTGTGTGTGTGTTAAAGCTTTGGTGAGGTTGAGGTCAGGGGTTCGAGCCCTGCTCACCCTTGACTTCCCAAACCAAAGCTTTTTATTTTTTTCTTTACAAACTTTTTCAAAAAGCTAAAATAAGCAACTTTAAAACTTGAAATTATTTTTGAAAAGCAATAATAAGCCCATAAATGAGCAAATAAGCTGACAGTTTGCTTAAAAGGTAAAAAAAATCTTTGAAACTTAACTAAATTATGCCAAAAAAAAAAAAAAAAAAAAAAAAAAAAAAAAAAAAAAAAAAAAAAAAAAAAAAAAAAAAAAAAAAATAAAAAAAAAAAAAAAAAAAAAAAAAAAAACAAAAAAAAAAAAAAAAAAAAAAAAAAAAAAAAAAAAAAAAAAAAAAAAAAAAAAAAAAAAAAAAAAAAAAAAAAAAAAAACAAAAAAAAAAAAAAAAAAAAAAAAAAAAAATAAAAAAAAGAAAAAAAAAAAAATAAAAAAAAAAAAAAAAAAAAAAAAAAAAAAAAAAAAAAAAAAAAAAAAATAAAAAAAAAAAAAAAAAAAAATAAAAAAAAAAACAAAAAAAAAATAAAAAAAAAAAAAAAAAATAAAAAAAAAAAAAAAAAAAAAATAAAAAAAAATAAAAAAAAAAAAAAAAAAAAAAATAAGCTACTACAAGCTGAAACTTAAACTACACAAGCTACTAAGGATTTAACCTTTCCTAAATAAGCTAATCTAAAACATCAAATAAGCCAGAATTAAGCTTAAAAACCAACAACACTAACTTAAAACTACCAGACTTAATGAAATATCAAAAACAGATTTTTGGAGCATTTTCAAAACAACATTAAGCTATAAATAAGCTCCTAATAAGCTATGAAACTTAAGATTCCTAAAGATTACCTACTAAACTACTAGAATAAGCTCTAAACACTAACTCTTAAACAGATTTAAGCCACTACATCATCAAAACCAAAAAAGCTGTCAAAGAGGCTTAAGGGCTTTTTTAGTTTTAAGCTAACTTTAGACCTACTTTAAACTAACTAAATGAATTTGGAAATGTTTAAAACCTAAAAACAGATTAAGTTTAACAACTAAAAAGCTTATATTTAAGAGCTCAAACACCTAAGGATCTATTTGCTAGGTTAAAACTTAAGATCAAAATGGGCATTTGTGGACTGTTTTTGAAGAACACTTGACATATTTTTTTTGTAAAGCCTTGCATTCAATGAAACAGTCCATAAACCTTTGAGACCAGATATTGTATGCATAAATATGACTAAAATGAACTCAAATCAACTCTTAAACATTACCAAAGCTTAAGATCAAAGATTATGCATGCACAAACCATAAAAACACCACAGATTCAACATATGCTTAGAAAATCATGAAAACTTTTGAAAACTTGCATCAAAACAACAAAAACTTGATTAAACATTTATAAATATTGAATTGAAATTGGACTTGAAAAAGTTTAATGGTCAAAACGCTTTTTAGAACAAAAACAGTAGTTAACCCAAATACCCCTTTAAAAATGGAAAACACATTTTTAGGCTAAAATAAACTAAGACAAGCATAAGTTAAGATCAAATAAGCAATAAGTAGACATAATAAGCATTTAAAGAGGAGAATAAGCACGGAAATAAGCAGAAATAAGCAAGTGCTTAAAAATAAGCAAAATTAAAAAAGAAACTTACAAGGGTCCTTTAGCTTTTGTCAAGAGCTTAACACACCCCAAATAACTTCCTAAAGCTTATCCAATAAGCACTACACCCATGGCCTTCCAGAATTAACCATGCTCTAATGCTTAAAAAACAGAATTTTGAGTAATTTTTGGTTTTTTTATAAATAAAAGACTTAAACTGTTTAAACTATGAAGGAGTTTAAAGAGTTTAAGCTAGAGAACAACTTAAATGAATAAACAAGAGCTTTTAAGAGCTTAATGAGACATTGAAGAAACAATGGTACATGAACTTGTAAAAATAGAATTTAAGGACATAAACTCAAACTTTCATTAACTTTGAAAAACATATTACAATGCTTGAAATGTAAATAAGACTGAAATTTAAATGACTTTAAAATAGAAACACGAAAAATAAATTTTAAGCTAAACTCACTACTCCTTAAGAACTAAAATGGCTTAGTCTATTTATAGCTGGAAATTTTGCAATCTCAGCTTGTGTTTGTTGTGCTAGTTATGTGAGTAAATTCATAAGCATCATCTCAGCCCTCCATCTTTGTCTTCAAATCATCACCCAATAAGAATTTGAGGGATTGCCAACATGTAATTTGTTGTTTTGTGGTGTGGTGAGTGGGTTTGTGATGTTTTGTCATGGGGTGAAGGTGAGAGTGATGGGTTTGGAGTGTAGTAGCAGGGTTGCAGTTTGGGGAAGAGAGTGAACAGTGACAGGTTGAGTTTTGGCGCGTATTTGGTTTGGGTTTGAAAGTCGTCAACTTTGGTCCCTGGTGTTAAGTGGTTGTTGCATTGTAGTCCTTCAAGACTAACAGTTTGTCCCTTGAGGACTAAAGGAGTACGGGTTAATGGATGGCCAGGCAACGACTTAACAGTCGTTAGATGTTACTAGTGTTGTTGGGCTGCTTGTTTGTTGGGCCTCATTTGCTTTGGCAGATTTGGCTAATAAGCCCAAGTGGTATCAAGGCTTATATAAGCCTTTGTTTAAATAGCTTAATGGGCTGATCCGGCCCATTAGATGGGTGCGGGTTGGCCCATTAAGTATTTCTTCGGTTTCGGCTTTGACTTTGACTTTGTCGGGGTTGACTTTGACTTTTTTCGGTTGACTTTGACTTTTTCCGCTCTTTCCGTTCTCGTGCTCGGTTTTGTTCGTAAAGGCTTGGTTTTTGTCTTTTTGTCGAATATCCGTTTCCTGCACAATATAAGTGAAAACACACAAATACAATGTATTTTTGGTATGTTTTTGGTTGTTTGAGCCCGTTTTATCGGATAAATGGTATGTGTAATTAAGCACATACCAGTTGGCTGATAGAGCTCACAAGAGGTTTGTGTTTGATTTTCCCTTCTACAAGCAACATAAGTATGTCATTTTACAAAAAGCTTGAAGACAAACCGTCTTACAAGGTTTCCCTGCATTAGTTTGTTCATAGTGTTTAAAGTTTTATGCCAAGCCTCATATGCCCTAAATTAGACTCATTTATTATAGCCCTTTACAATAAACAAGTCAAACCTCCTGAAGGAACAACATTCTTTAGATCAAAACTGTACATGTTGTTTTGTCTAGGAACTTTAAGCAAGACTTGACTTTCATCAAGTAGCTTAAAGTCAGGAGATAGAACAAGACATTCAGTCTTAGTGAAAAGAACACTGTTTTTCTTGTCACACATTAGGATACAAGATGAAAAGTTAAACTTAAGTTTCCTTACAAGTATAACATCTCAAATCTAATTTCCCAGTCCTAATTTTACCTTTTCTAGTAATTTTACCTCCTTTAGGACTTCCTCCAAATGCAACAAATCCACCATCAATCTCTTGATAATCTGTAAGAAAGGACTTGTTTCCAGTCATATGGGCTAGAGCAACCACAGTCAAAAATTCTTTGATCCTGAAAAGTTATATTAGGATTTACCCTGCACTCAAATGAATAATTAAAGTTTTTCTCTTGTAGGATTCCAACCATTACTGACTTGAGTCTGC
The DNA here is from genome assembly GCA_026074375.1 of Tanacetum coccineum. Lineage (NCBI taxonomy): Eukaryota > Viridiplantae > Streptophyta > Magnoliopsida > Asterales > Asteraceae > Tanacetum > Tanacetum coccineum. Next base: position 11,391 of record BQNB010136575.1, read on the forward strand.
CTTGTAGATCAACATAGTCAAATCTTTTAAGCATGTATGATCCACTGTCTTTGGAGTTATGGTCAATAACATTTCCTGTTGGTCTCCAAATCCAGCATGCTGAGGACTTAACAGCATTTTCCCCATTTCCCTCAGCAGCACTAACTACTACTTTTGGCCCAGCAGTAGTTACATTGTTAACCCTAGCAGTTTTAACTTTTTCATTAAGATTATTGGTTTTAGCTGCTGATTTTTGGTTAAAAGCCCTTCTTACTGGTGAATGTGCTTTAAAATAAGAATATGTTGTGGGTGATGCATCATTCACTTTTGGTTTAGGAGCAGCAGTATTAACAGGCCTGGCAGTACTAATTGATGCTAATGCTCTTGGAGAGCTTTGCTTAGCAGCATTAACTGACACTTGTTTGAACTTCTGTGTTGCAACTGTTGTAGGATAAAAATTCCTTTAGATGTGGGTGATTAAATGTTATTTGGTGGTTCACCCTCAGAGCATTGTTCCATACTGGTCTAATTTCCCTTTGACCAGTAACCCTTCCCTTATTATTCAACACTGGTTTTTCTACCATTTTCTTGTCATGAAAATCACAGTCTTTGATTAAATGATTAAAACTCCCACAAACAAAACAAGCTTTCTTTATAAACTCAAAAACCATTCCTAGTTTCTGAGTCATCATCCCAATATCGTTCTTCTATTATCCCTAGGAAAAAAAAAACTTTAAACGTTTCCTAGGATACTCTACTTTGGATGTGTGTTTTCCTTATAAACAGAATTTTACATTTTTCATCAGAGTTTGACGAAAATTGATTATATTAAACTTTGGTTTTGTCTAATCAGATTTAGGTTCCAAAAACACACTATCATTATCACTATTAGTGTCCCAATCTTCAATGATAGGAGCACTAGGCCTAACAGTTTTAGGCTTTTCTACAATATCCTTACTAGTCTTAGATATACTAGTTTCAGTTTCACTCACTTTAGTCTTATAGACAGAATCATCTAACCCAACAAAGGATAAGTCAGGTCTTGAGGGCATGTAGTTCCCAGTGTAGGGAGGGGGAACTGCATGAAACCCTTCACCTGTTTTGAATCTATCATTTACTAGACTATCATCCACATCACTTTCTCTACTGTTAAATATACTATGAACCACTTCACTTTCATTCATTTGACTATCATAAACCAAAGACCACTTTTGTCTTTAGAACTTATATGACTATAACCATTTAGTTAGATTCTTTGATGATTCTTCAAATTTTTCTAGTTTAAGTTTCAAATCATCTTTCTCTTTTAAAGCTTCTTCTAACTGATTTTTAAGGTCTTTGATAGAAATATCTTTCACTTGGACATCATACTTTAAAAATGCAATATCTTCTTCATAAACAGCTTCATTCTTTTCATGAACAACTATCCTAGCTTCTAATGATTCTAATCCTATTTGATAACCTATAATTTCTAGATTAGATTTATTAAGAGCTTCACGCTGTTGATCATACTGTTTTTGAAGAGTTTCATATGATTTTAAGCAATCTTTAGAGCAAGTATGTACCTCAGAGTCTGAACTTGATGAACTTGATAAGCCTTGGGATGTATAGGCCATTAGAGCAAATTTTGTGAAGCCTTCTTCATCTAAAAGTCCTATCATAACCGCACCTATCCTAACTGAACAACCAAGACAATTTGTAGTAAATGTATCCACTGGAGCAAAACCTTCATGGAGCATCTCTATTTCTATTCCCCTGATTCCTTGGTGCCCTGCATTCTCTAGCAAAATGACCTCTCCTATGGCAGTTGTAGCATTCAACCTTTGTCCTGTCAAAGCCAACAGTCTCTTTGTCATTTAAATCCATCTTCCTTCCTGTCTTCTTTATGAACCTCTTAACTCTCATGGTAAGCATTGCCACTTGCCATTTGAGATCCATTTCTTCAAGATCATCAGCATCAATCTGTTCCAAATCTTCATAGTCCAACTGTAGGGCATTGAACTGGTTAGCAAAGAAAGAAAACATGACATCATCAACATATGATGCAGTAAAGCTGTTGATCCTATAGAACCTAACGCAGCAGAAACCCTATGACATATTAATTGTTTCATTAGTACTGCTAGAGTTATCTGGGAAACAAAAGCCACATTTTGAGAATTTGAGCTTGAACTTGATTTGCCTTTGATCTCAGATTCATACACCTTCAGATTATTATACAAATCATCCATGCTCAATGTGTCTAGATCAGATTTGTTTCTCATGATTAAAGCAATATTGTTCCAAGCTGATGGTAAACTTCTTAACAACTTTCAGATTTGCATCCTCCTGAGAGATAACTTCACCATGGATTTCAAGTTGACTAATAAGCTTTTGAAACTATCTTAGGTTTTAACCAGTCCTTCTTGAACTTGAATGCATCCAATTTCATACTATGGCTTGAGAATGGTCTTCTGCATCTTTTCGATTCCTCGTTGCCCTAAACCTCTTATTCTTGATATCTTCCTATAGGGTACTTTGCATCCTGCATGCATGAGAGACATCTGTAGGTGCTCATCAGGAATGTCTAGATAAATTTCATTTTTGCTTTAGTTTCAATTTTTTCTTGCTAGCTATTGTTCAACGGTTTTTAGAGGAATATACCTTCAAACCATTACAAGCTGATGCAACTGGTGGGAAACTGAATCAACATTTACTATTATCCATCCCAAATAGCATGATTAATGAAAGTAAGGTATTGTTCCATCCTCATACTCTATAGATCATACTTTCCAGTTTTGAGTATTGGAAGTTTTAGTGCAGACACTGTTTGGAGTAGTTTCTGATTCTGGACTCTCATCTTTTCTTTGACTAACAGATCTTGAGTAGGTTAGAGTTTCTCTTATTCAAAAGTTGTCTTAAAGCTCATACCACTTGTTGATCCTTTGAACAGATCTTACTTAGTTGTTAAAGCTTAGTTGTGTTGGATAGATCAAAAACAACTATTGTAGAAACTAAGATTGAGAATATCACAAACTATGCGGAATCTAGTTTCCAATACTAAGATGAACAATGAAACAGTAAAATAAGATCTTGCTAAACTTTTAATATATTGAACACAATCAAAGTTACAGAATAACCTTGAAACTATGAATACTAACTATATTTGTTATGAAAACTATATGAAACTTGATATCTAGATCTATGTCGTAGGGTTCCTTTTATACACCAAGGAAACCCTAATGGGATTACAAAACGCGTCAAGTGATCAATGCATATGCTCCTAACATATCTCTGCATATCACTTTAGCAATACTAACTATATAACTACCATACTAATCTATTTATAACTAACATACTAAATGACTGAGTCAATTTCTCTAATCTTCAGCGTGTTTCAGGTAGTACTGGCAAGTACAACTTTCTTCTAGCAGTACTATCTTCAACTTTGGCAATACTAACTAAGCTTGGCAGTACTAAGTGTGATAGGTTTAAATCCCACCAAGAAAACTTGAAAATTTTAAGTATTTTTGAAAATAAAACTGTACAACACTTAAGAAAGTTGTAATTCTTTTATAAACTACAAAACCATGAGTTTAACAATTCTCTCATCCTATCTTTACTGCTTTATAGAGTCAACCCTAATTTAAACAACTGTATATTATTATATTGCCACATTTATGCCTTGGTATAGATTTGTCTTTGTCTTTTATTACAGGTTATATTAGATGAGAAGAAGCATGGAAAATCTTAGGAAGTTTCACTGTATGATTCTAAGAGTAGATATACCAGTTATCGCATGTTTCTTCTCCATTATTGAGCAAACCAGGGGAGTACTAGTTTCTTTTACTTGTTTTCTTTTCCCTTTATTCGTTTTACGGGTACTTTTATAGAACATTGGGGACAATGTTCAACTTAAGTGTAGGGGGAAATAAGCCTTAGAAACTATTCTTTCATTTTCCATTTGCTTTGTTCCTTAAAATGATGGGTAATATATTGAAACATAGCATAAAAAGGTAATTTTGACCCAAATTTAAAATTTTTTATGACACATACCGACAAAAATGGTAAGAGCAAGGAAAAATCTCCATCGGGCTTTCAAGAATTTTGGTGACTTTGAAAGCTTTAGTGCCCCGATGAGATAATTCTGGGAGAAGAGAGGTATGAACTCTTTTAGAAGTTAGAATCCCAGGGTTGTAGACTTTTTCCTCATTTTCGGATGAAAACGAGAGCTTGTTTGAGTTAAGGAGTGAGCAATCATGTGTGTCTATTCCGTCGTTACGAATGTGTATGCGTGGTTTTGTCCCCTTTTCTAGAACATTGGTATCTGTTACTTTAGGATTATGAGAGTGTACCGATAGCATATTAAATTCTAGAACTTGTTTTTGTGATGCATCCCGAGATCGCATAGTAAGTATTAGGATTTGCTTGATAAGAGGCATTAGGATTAACCCACACCCTTGCCATGCACTCATCTTTAGTGCAGGATACCCCTCGTACAACCCTTCGAGACTATCCTTTTTCATGGTTCTCATAATTTTCTGGTGGATTCCAGATTATTAATGAAGATCATTGTCACCCTTAAACCAATCGTTACACCCAAATAGCCTTAGCCTCCCCTATATGTACTCATTTTTAGTACATTATTGTGTTCAACCCAAGTTAATTATTTGAGTACAAGGTTGCTAAGTCCTTATCCTTGTAAATACTGTTTTGGGACGATTAGGATTCATGGTAGTATTAATTTCGCGGAAGAATGGGGAAGAAAAGTTAAGTCAATACCCCCATATGTTTGTCAAATGATCTCTATGTTATTTTGATCCACCTCAAATCGGGTCATTAGTTAGATTGTAAATATCGAGCATGTAAAAGCTCAAGTGTAGGGGTACGTGTTATAAACCCCAAGTGATGTATTATGTTATTAAAAAAAAGAGAGAGAAAGAAAAAGAAAGAGATCGGTGTAGAGTTTTGTAGAGTTTGTATATCTTCGTCCGAATCTTGGCTTAGCAACCAAACCAGCATGTATTCGTGTAAATAATTAGCTAACCCTTCCACTTCAAATTCACCCAAATCCACCCAAATATATCCCATCCATTTCTATTTCCCTTATATGTTATCTTACACCTACACCCCACAACCCTTTAAAAGACCTCTTAAATAGTACTCCCTCCGTCCCATATTAAGTGTCCACAATGGAATCTTTTAAGTCTTTTTTCATCAACTTTGACCATAATTTTTTTTTTGTGTTATATAATATTGAACGAAAATTATACCAACAAAAAATATATTCAAAACTCTATCCATTCATATATCTTGCATCAAGTATCATATAACATAAGAAGAAATCATTAAGGTCAAAGTTGAAGAAAAAAGACTTTGAAAAAGTCAAGTGGACACTTAATGTGGGACGGAGGGAGTATATAATTAATATATATATATAACTCGTATATATATATATATATATATTAATTATAATAATATGTTTCACGAAATAATTTAATGATAGATAGTTTAACCGTTAAACGTTATAAACTAACTTAATAAACGTTAAATATAAGAGATGAACTTAAATGTACGAAAATAAAACCCTCGTGACTCCTTTTCCTATGATGGCTGGTTGGAAGGATTTAAGAGGGGGTTGGGTGTCGTCTGAAAACTTGAGAAGGTGAAGACTTAACCGGAAGGAAAAGATTACATTGCTATATAAACATCTCCTTTTGGCTTCATTATGCTAGACGACACAACCTACTTATCAATACCAAAATCTGTTCCCTTTTTACTTCCTTTTCTTTAATCAATCGTCAAGGAAAAAGTAACAAAAGATTCCTTTTTGTTTAGAAGTCGGCAGAATATACAATCACCCTAAAGGCTTTTTTGTTCGATTGTGTATTAAACTAATAACATAAACACTTGTTGTTTCGTGGTCTTATATCATGAAGCAAACAATAGTATCTTAACATATTACGTTAACGTTCAGTGTGAGCGACTTGTAGAGGTGATTATTTTAATCACTTTAAAGTTTCAAGAATCAAGATCCATACCCGTTTATTGATTTAATTCAATAAACAAAAAGGTTAGTAATTTATATGTGTTAATTCATAATATCAATCTAGATCCATCCGCTGCGTACTCGTAGTTAATGGTTAACTAGATTGTAAAATCCCAACAGTGGCATCACGAGTCAACTCGTTTGATGTTATGGGTTACACACCATAAAAAACGCTAGATCCGCTACGTATAATTAAATTTATTGTTTTATTAGAAAATTATGACAACAACCATGCATTCTTGTCATAAATAATAAATTAAATCTTGATATATTAATGGTTAATAAAGTAAAAAAGGGTAGATCTAATTAAATTGTTAATTTGAATTCGGATTTTCTTTTCTTATTTATCCGGTCTTAAGGCTCACGCAATCAAGTTACTTTGATGTATGTGGCTCACTTGTGTAGGGCTCGTCCAACAAGTGGGGGCCTTTTGATTCTCCAATTGGGGAAGACTCCTTCCTTGTAATGAGGATTGAGAACTCGGAGCATTATGTGATTTACTGCTTTAAATAAGAGTCTGTCTTCACCTCTACCCCTTCTTCTGTCTGTTTTATTTGCTTATGTGTTTTTCCTTGTGATTTGTTTT
>BQNB010136576.1:0-12658 GCA_026074375.1 Tanacetum coccineum
TAATATTCCATCTTTGTTTCTCTCTCTACTTTCTCTCTTTAGATTTCTTCTTATTTTCTAGCATCTTGGTATAGATTATAGTTGTATAATGGATTAAACTAGTGGGATAACATATAATTATAAGTAAAAATAATCCGGACCACAATAAGCCCTCTCATTAAGCCACGGCTTAAATAGACTTATTGGACCGTGAGTCAATTAGCTCAAAAATACGTATATTAAGCTTGAAAATAAGCCAATAAGCTATGTATCGCATTTGGTTACTACCATAAGCCTCAAAAATAGTCCACAACATATTCCATAACACAAAAATAATCAAAATCACATTCCTAGTGATTTTGGGAATGGTTCGTGGCATATAATCCCAAAATAAGCCAAGTAATAGCTTAAAAATAAGCCCGCAATAAGCTATACAAGCTATTATCAAAAATAAACTATCTAGCAACATATATTATTCAACCATCATGACCACAACATCAAAACTATAAAAACTCCATTCTTTCTTTTTATAAACCACGAACCAAACACACCTTATTTTATCCGTTTCGCTTCTAAAAATCAATTTTCACAACGATCAACTTGTACAACTAACATCTATGAATGGGACAAGGTTCCTTAAAAGCTAGTAAAACTCAACCATAAAATTTACCCCAAAGTTAATTAGCATTTTTATCACCTTAAAAATACTTTTCCCTTAATTTAGAGTATTTACTTGCCATATTTACACTTTAAACCCTTTAAAACTCATCTGGACATTAACGGACGTGTCAGACTCGTTATTTCGGCATTTCTCAAAATTCACGGGTCAAACCACCCGGAATACAAATAACACAATAATACCTTCCAAAAGGGATTATTAATTACAATAAACCACAATTCATCATAATTCTCATAAAAATCACCATAATTCTCATAAAAATCACCACCATCAACACGGTACAAACCTGAATAAACTGACAAAAGTCAAATAGTCAAAGGATTATAAATGAAATATTCAGGACACAAAAGGGCAAAGTTTACAACCGAATCCAATAGTTTCCATCTCCTCAGCAGTGTGTAATCCTAAGGCCAAAATAAACTGCCTCCAGCTCAAGCGACGCCTAACTCCTCCTAACTGAAACTGTAGAGCTCTAGCAACGGCCCCCTGATATCAAATAGCCGCCTCCAGGCCTGGCTAGTGAACAAACTCTCTCTCTGAGCATCCTTGTGCTCCATAAGCATCCTAGCACTCAACCCCTTAGCCATCAAGTCTGCCAATCCCCCGAAATTAAATACATGCACCCTGTGCACCTCCCTCCTGTATATCCTAGTCAATCTCGTCTCAAAATCTACTATATCAGCATCCGTGTACTGTAATCCCTCGTACCTAAGGTACTGATGCCTTTAATCACATGGTGGAAGAGCCATATCTGTAATATCAACGAGAAAAGTACAAAGATAATATAATTTTAGACATTCTGTTCTGAGGGTGGACACGACGTGTTAATACAAATAAACCCATTAAATATGTTTATTTCTATCTCACGCCCTTTCTAGTTTTATTGATGACAAAACATAAAGAAACATTATGCTAAAACCATCTCTAAAAACATAAGCTTTTAGAAAATTACAAAGTGTCATAAAAATGTGTATACATTATTTTATGTAAACCTAAACTATACACAAAAATGTTTTCTAATCTCTCTTTTATTTACATCATACATGACCTAATCAAATGCAGCAAATCCAAGGTTAATCTTACAAGATTTCACTTGATCTCTCAAGATTTTGCAAATCAAAATTCGGATTTGGTTACTGTAGGCCGATTCCATTGATTTTGGCTGCCGGTTCCATTCATCAACAGAAGCGGCAGAACCGGGCTACAATACTTTTTTTGGGCTTATTAAATACAAGCCATTTCTCAATGTTTTCTGACACCCCTCTCACTTAAAAACTCTCTAATATATCCGATCTTTCTCTCTATTGTCGTGCATAGTTTTCTTTAAGGCATGTTGTAGGTAATTTAAGGAAGGAAAAAAAATTGCCAAACAACCTTCGAACGAATCAAGTTTCCAACAACTGTTTTGGATCTCCAGAGCAACACAAGATAAACATTGCTGAGATCTTGAACATCATATTGTAAGTATGTTAGGTTTATTTATCATTGTAAATCAAGTGTAGTAGTGTTGGTTTGATTCTATCGTGTGAAGAATCCGGTATTTAGCTTTGTACCGAAAGGAGTTTGGTGACTAGTGTTTACAAAATATCGAGTAGGTGACTCGGGGAGTGAATGTCATGGCAAGAAGGTAGTCCTTGAGAGCCCGAAACCACTATAACAAAACTGTAGTCCGGAGAATTCAAACCTCTTTCTAACTCTCCAATTACTCCATTTATTATGTCTCTCATGTTTAAATATCTTCCTCTACATCATATACCAATACAATTATCATAATCATATCACGTTTAAAGTTTTCAACCTAACTTTTTAATAGGTAACAATTAATCAAGAAAACTATTCAACCCCCCTTCTAGTTTTCCACACGGCGTATTCATAAATGGATACGCCGTATAAGGGTCAATTTTGTCGAATTAACGATCGTATAGATTACGAGTCATACTCATATATGTATGAGAGATAATACTCAGACTCGATACGATGTATCGGTGTTAAAGTAATACGCCGTATAGGCGTATTATGTTGACTTAGTCAACACAAGTTAAAAAGGTGGATATGCCATATTGGTTTTACCCAAATACACCGTATCCATTCTTGGAGACCAATTTTCCTAATTTAAATAAAGCAAAGAAAATGTATACCTGTCCTCCGCAACATTCTTCTGTAATAAACAACATCCTTATAATACCTTTTACGGGTCGAACGGAATTGAGCCAACGAGAACATATAAATTCAATAATGAGATAGAATACTGCACTCCGTTAAACGATATAAAATTCCAAATCACGAAATTACATTTATTTTCATGATACAACTACTTCCCACCAATCTGAAAGTGTTATACTTGCTTTAATATAATCATGTGACTTTGCTTATTTATTCTACAAAAACAGCATATTCTGGACGCCTTATGTGTATTCATGGTTACCACCCCACCTCCTCGAAGATTGCGTATAGTAATAATCGACTTCCAGTCCTCACATTGCGTCTCTCTCTATCCTACTCCCGACCTTTAACACTCCACTTTATCCTAATACAAAAAAAATTACTTTTACCACCCAAATCCCGGGCGCCTCTCTGACATACAACGTTAGCGCTCACAAAAGTACGCGCGAGAGGACATTATAAAGATTTCCATACTATCCTCTAACACCAACCAACAAACATTACTTGCTTCCCCTCCATCTACCCCCTCATATTCAGAACAATGCATGATTTCACCATTTAAAATATCAAATTGCATTCAATATGATTGAGGGGTCTCTAACAAATCGGCTTCCATATTAAATAAATATGACTTTAGACTGTTGTGAGCATCAATGTAAACCAATGAGCACTTGCGTAGAAACTTCATACAATCCTCAACCCAAACTCTGCTATCGACCAAACTAACACAGTCACCAAACCCATCACAACACCCACAACACCACCCACTGTTTCCGTGACACTCAGTGATCGCGCCCCAAGCTGACACAGGCTCACCACAAACTCTGACAACACAACCTTTCTTATCTCATTATCACTTTTCAAATCCTTTTCACAAATATTGGCTAAAACTAATTTTATAAGAACCATACGTTCTTTTTTGTCACAATTCAAATTATACCACACATCGTCAATAATTCATTCTTCAAGTCGTCATAGCAAAATCTAAAGTCAATATTCATCGTTAAGACAGACTTAACACGGGGTTCGCACAAGACAGTGGTTTCTTCGATACATGAAACCTCCGTCCAATAAAAGCTATAAAGCTCCATCAGTCGCGTAGTTCAAGGAATAATATCGTTTCAAACATAATCTGAAGTGTCCAGTGTGGAAAATGATTCTGTCATACATACTCACGTATGTGTCTTACCATAACACTTATCACAATATTTCTCTACACTTTAAACCCGTCCTAATCTATTTGCCTATTTTCGAGCATTCTCTTTCTTTCCTTCGATGCACCATCGTAAATGCTTCTCATTCAATAAACCAAGACGTGTAATTGTGATTCCGAATCCGTCACAAATACACCCGTCTGATCAACAATATTACTAGAAAACTATATAAATATCTACAATAATCGTCTATTCAGTGAAATGAATACCAACCCCGAATCACACAAACAGAATAAGCAAACAAAGCAGGCATATAAACTACTTCCTAAAACTAATCATACTGATCCTACGGGTTAGAATCTAAAGCTAAAAAACCAAACTAATAAAATAAAAATCACAGAATTAATTTCACGTCTCGCAAAAAATAAACCCGGCAGATCAGCACGGCCAAAAACTTGATATTTCTGATGTTCGAATTATGTGGACGTGTATAATATGTCTTACTGACTATTAAGTTAAATTAGAACATTTATAAATTTTGAGAGCCAGACTTAACCAAAAAACAACACTTTAAACCGGGCAGTCGTACCTGGCGCCAGGTGGTATGCCACATTCCAATGAATAAAGTAATTTGTTGTATACCACTTTGTAAGCGAGGATTAAATACCTCAATTTATTAATATCTTTGGCTATATAGGCGTACGGATGCGTAAACTAATGTCTTAGCTGTGCTTAAGGTCTGAACCGGCTATTGTGGCAGGAGGCTTTGATGTTTAGTGGGTGATGGAAGTGCCGGCAGGTGGTATTTTACTTTACGAAGGGGTGGGATGGAGGGGAATAAGTGGTTTGTTTTTAGGCGTGTGTGAGGGATCACACATCAAAACCATACTCCAGCCACCGCCAAATGTTCTGGACAGGACACTTTTCAACCACTGAATTATAACACCTAACACCATACACCGGCATAGGCATAGCGACTATTACTTTATACGTACTGTCACCAGTTGTTACTGACAAGAGACTCTCTAAATCAAATCGGCTCTCGTAGTGCACTAAAAAATGAACAATACAAATAAACCTTAATACTAAGATTATGATAGCAAAAGAGAAAAATTGACTGTAGGTGTCATAATCTATTCACGCGAACATGGATTCCAGTCTCTCTATCAAACTTTAAAGATAACGGTAAGTAGTACCTACACATATGTCTCTGTGTTTGATAAATTTTTAGATTGCACAGGAAAACAACGAATATATTCATCAACACTTACACAACTCCTGCATTCGTTGTTCTATTACATATCTGACGGGTTGTTTTGAATTGGAGCATCATCTGTGAGAACCTCAACAAACAACATCAGACTAACATCCTTATTTGCTGATTATAATCTATCTTAGGGATTAAAGCAATGGTGATCTTGTTAAACCCTAGCTCATAGAGACTTTACCCACTTACTGCTTAATGGCAATTTATACTCTAGTAGTCCACTTGTTCAACTATCCAATGGAATCAGAATATTATTTGTTGAATTATCTAGATTCACCTATTAGTCAACATGTTTAATAAACCAAAGGAAATATCCGATTAACTAGTTAAGCCAGAAGCGTATCCTTAGCACGGATTTAGAAGAACAATATTTGTGATCCTATGATTCTAGATGTATAAATCACTATATGGAGAGCTATCCCGGTATCTAGATTACTTGGTCCGTATCACTAGATCCAGATGAATGACAGGTCGCATACAAAAGCACGTAAATAAGTATATTGATAAACATAAATAAGCATACAACGATAAATTAAGAAATCTAGATATAAACAAAACCAAACATTCAGATCTTCATAATAATGGCTAATACCCGAAGGTATTAGCCTTCAAACATCATAATTAATACAAGAGTAATGGCTTAGCCAAGGTAAATTAACCGAGTTAACGAATGATACCAAAAACTGAATGATTACTAAAGTATAAGAAATTACACGTTGTCTCCTATGGATTGGAATGCGTTGCAAGACCTCTTCTGCTCTTTTTCTCCTTTGAAAATTAACTTTTATGGTTTAGGTATCGAGAATATGATTTTGCACACTTAAAACTCATTTTTTTGAGATTTATATTTATAGGGTCTGGAGTCGGTATCAATACGGTGTATCTAAGGTATTGGATACGGCGTATTGGATTTTCTTGGAGTATGGACCACGTTTGATATCTTCCAGAATATTCACATACTATATCTCTAATACGGCGTATTGGTCTTCACTGGATACGGCGTATTAAACAAGTTTCCTTTGTGGTCTTTGGTGAGTGCAGACATGGATACGTCGTATCTTCCTTGATAGATACGGCGTATTGGTTTTCAGAATAGTAATCTTTAAAATATCTTCGTTTAAGCTCCATAATGCGCGGCTTTTGCTAATATTCACCAAGTACTCTGTAATTACTGCAATTCTCAAATACAAACGATTAAGTAACAATTCTTTGCAATAATTATACAAAATGGGTTAATTACATGGGATAAATGATGCTATAAAATAGACGTTATTTGATGTCATCAATGGTGGTTTAGACATTGTTGTTTGTGAGTGAACATCAACCTCATTTGATGAGTTACAATAGTTCAACTTCTTCCTCCATACGGGTCGTACGGAAATTTTTGGTTTCTTGGTGAGTTTGGATAAAGGGTTTTGAGGAGAGGACATTGGATATGATAAGTTAAATATGGTGAGAGTAATGAGGATGAAGGATTATTTATACCAAAGATATGAGATGATTAAGGATTGATAGACATTGGGGAAATATTAATTCAAGGTTTGTTTATGAATTCTGAGAAATTATAGCTGAGCCTAGGTAAAGGAGGGTCAAAAAGCAAAAAGAAACAGTAAAAATCATGAACCAGATGGCCGACCCCTTTATCTATGTGGCCGGCCCCTTTATCAATAAGGGGGACGCCCTTAAGATCTAAGGGGGCCGCCACCTGGAAAAAAATAGATTGTCCAGGTTTTTGTTTATTTACATGAAATGGTAAGAAGGTGGACTCTTTGGTGGCCATTTTGCAGCAAGTCCTAATGTTTATAGTAATTAGGACCAATTTATTTAAGCACTTAGCAAGCAAAAACATGCAAATGACTATCACAACTAATAAATAATTATGATGAGTTCTACATATAATGAGGTGCATATTTACCCAAACTCGGGATGACCTACATAAAAAGTTCTCGACTTAAGCGTTTAGGAAAATATATTTCATGTGTAGTCTTTGAAATCAATTTTGTTGTTAGATCAAGCTTGATTAAAAATCGATAATTATTAGGCAAGTCATAACTATATGTATAATTTTGATTTAGATTTCAAATCCTAGTGTGTGTCTATATGCAACAAATGTGGAGTAACGATTATTTTGACTCTAAAAAAACTTAAAAAATAATCCAAACGCTCCTTTATTTAATTTTGCTCAACCGATAGTGTCAAAAAAAAAATATTAGATTATATATTTCAGAAACAAGTGTGAGATCAGTGTGTGTCTATGGAAAACGTTTTCAGCATATATTAATTATGTATGAAAATAATTTTCATGGTTTCCTAGTCGTGATAAGTTTTTCGAGAAATAAATTAGGATTTATATATAAATATAATTTTTCAAAGTTAAACTTGTGCGGAGCGCAAGCGTATGCAATTCCTACTACTACGAGAAGCAAGAAGGTTGTTAATTTCTTAGTTATACTTATAAGACTATGAAAAAATTCCAATTTTTGATTTTTGTGCAAAATTAAATCCTAGACACGAGGTTAAGAAAAATAACTGAAAGTTACTTGCAATTGTTGTTGTTGATTTGTATGTTCTTTACTATAGATTTTAGCTTGAGATTGAGTTTTTATTATGATAATTTTTGGTTAGGTTATGTTTGTCATTCAAAGAAGCAGTTTTGGAGTTTATGTTTGTTTTAAAGAAAATAATTTGTACTGTCAGATGGCCGGCCTCCTTCCCACCTTTGTTAAGGTGGTCGGTCCCCTTAGAGGTAAGGTGCCACCTAACTGACGACTTATTTTTTTGATTTTTTGATTTTGACGTATTTTAAGTATTTAAGTGAAATGAGGTATTTTTGGTTGTAATTCAATATTTGTGTAAGTTCGGTTACATTAATGGTTGTGATATTGTAATTACTTAATAAGTATTTGTGAAGTTTAGTCGATTTGTTCCATCATTCCTAGACCTAGACGTAAGTAATTAAATGGCTCACGTTTAAGGGGTTTAGTTAGAATGTCGGCAATGTTATCTTCCGGCGAGACTTTTTCTATGGAGATGTTTCCTTTTTGAACATTGTCACAAAGGAAATGGTGACAAATTTCAATGTGTTTGATACGTGAATGTTGAACGGGATTTTTACTTAAATCTATCGCTCCTTTGTTATCATACATTATAGGAATGTCGTCGAGACGAATGCCATAGTCGATGAGAGCTTGTTTCATCCATAGTGCTTGTTGACATGCCTTTTTGGCGCTTACGTATTCAACTTCGGTAGTGGAAATAGCAAGAGCGGTTTGCTTCTTTGAAAACTAAGATGTTAAACAACATCCCATAAGCGTACAAATACCGCTAGTGCTTTTTCGGTCCACATAATCTCCTACGTGATCAGAGTCGGCATATACTATGGTTTCTGTGCCAGACCTCTTGGGATACCATAATCCCAAGTGCGTAGTGCCTTTAATGTATTGGAAGATACGTTTAACCGCTTCAAGATGAGAGGTTTTCAGATCCTCTTGGAAGCGTGCACAAAGGCAAACACTAAACATGATATCAAGCCTACTTTCTGTTAAGTATAATAAACTACCTATCATGCCTCTATATTTAGTATTATCTACGGACTTACCTTCTTCATCTTTCGTGAGTTTCGTTTCTGTAGACATAGGAGTTTTCATAGGTTTAGAGTCTTCTAATCCAGATTTCTTAAGCATTTCCTTTATATATTTTGATTGATTAAAAAATATACCATCTTCTAATTGTTTTATTTGTAATCCTAAGAAAAAGTTTAGTTCACCTATCATACTCATTTCAAACTCATCATGCATGATCTTGGGAAAATCATTACATAATTCTTGACAAGTTAAGCCGAATATAATGTCATCAACATATATTTGAACAATTATGAGGTTAGAATTTTTCTTTTTAGTGAAGAGTGTGTTATCTACCATTCCCATAGAATAATCATGTTTAATAAGAAAGGCCTTTAACCTATCATATCAAGCTTTAGGAGCTTGTTTGAGACCGTAGAGAGCTTTCTTGAGTTTATAAACGTGATTAGGTTTTGCGAAGTTAATGAATCCCAGAGGTTGTGCCACGTAAACCTCCTCATTGATAAAACCATTAAGGAATGCACTCTTCACATCCATTTGAAATAGTTTGAAATCTAGTGCACATGCATAAGCTAATAAAATTCTTATGGATTCTAATCTAGATACGGGTGCATAAGTTTCGTCATAATCAATTCTTTCTTGTTGGTTATAACCTTGAGCGACTAGTCTACCTTTATTTCTAGACATGATACCATTTTCGTCAAGCTTATTTCTATATACCCACTTAGTTTAATCACATCTTTAGCCATATATTTTAATCACATTTTATCCCCTTATCAAAAATATTAAATCTCTTGATATTTTTTATATCAATTGATTCAAATATTCATGGTTTCAGGGAAAAAATGTCCAATTATTAACAAGCCGATTATCAGAACATGTTAATGCCCCCCTCAATTTATGAGGGAATAATATGGTATTTGAGTGCGTCAATTTGAAATAATTTTGAATTTACTAAGAAATTTTTGAAAATTCGCACTCAAATACTATATATATGCCTAATTCTAGTCTTACACTACTTATGTACATATTCCCAAATTTGTAATATACAAGAAATTGACTTGATATGGAGAAGGACACAATATGACAAAGTCATATTGTTCGTTCGAGCAGCCTGAAGTCATTTCCGTATTCTCTCCCTCCAACAAACTTTTCCAGATTCCTCATTAACCTTCTTTCAAAGAGCTGCTGATCGATTGCCTTGATCATGATGCGAGACCTTTTCCTATCTAGCTTACTCCATCTTCTTTTTGGCAAGTAATCCATCTCTAAGCTGGAAGTAATATCATGAAGAACCTTTCGAACAGATGAGAGTGTGCCGTCACAGAACTTGTAGAGTTCATCCAAGCGCATCAACCTGTTTCTTGGGAACTTGTCTTGATATATGATTCTTTGTGGATCGTTGTAGGCAGTGTATGGGGTCATTTTGGTGATGTCGGACCTGAACGAGTTTGGAGATGTCAGATCTGAAAGTCTCAGGCTTGGTGATATTAAGTTTCTTCTGGTAGCTTTCGACTCCCAGTTGAAGGTCTTCCACCTGCTTAAGAATAACAATGCGTCTGGTGAACATCCGCAATGCTACATTCAGGTCAAAGATGACATCTTTCTCTAAATTGGAGAGTTTCTTTTGGACCAAGAGAAGCAGCAAATCTTCAATATCACACATATTAAGTCTTGGGAAGTTGCATTACTTGAACTTGTGTAACATTTGATCTTCTCTTCGAATGATAATCTCCTCCAAATAGCCATAACCATACCACTTCATTACTTTAACATGGGTTACTGCAATGATTCTTTTCCTGGAGAACACATCATGCTTGGACTCCCTGTTGCTTGCGTAGCCATAGAGCTTTTGTCATTTAGGACCCTAGTGTGAGATACCCCACATAGCAAATTTGTCATAAGCTACCTTTACTGGACTCCATAACATCATAAACATGTCTTCGATGCCTTCAATATTATCATATTTAGCAGCCTTGGTTTTTGTTGTAGAAGTTGTGTACTTCCTGCTAGAACTTCCACCTTTCAGATATTCAAGGTCATTGTTGAAGAAGTAGTCAGCAAGAACTACTTAACGACCTTGATCTTTAATCAACGACAGCGGCTTGCTAAGGTGAAATGGATATTCATGGCCTTCAGGGTTGTTCCAATCAAGTTGATCAGTTACAGCTTTATAACACTCTTCAAAGTGATATTCAAGTTCCACGAAGCTTTTACAAGTGCCTTTAAGAAGGTTGAAAGATGGTCTTACCAGAATCTCTTGTGTTATATTATCAATCTTCAGATTATGCAAGACATTTGTTAAGAAGTCAATAGGAGTGCTCATCAGCTCATCGAATGTGAGAGGTTGCTTCTCTGCCTGAGCAATTTTGCTTATCCATTTTTTAGGCGATCTAGAATTAATAGATTTTGTTGCATTCTAATCAGGGTCAGGAGTTGGAGGTCTCTGAGGTTTCTTGAACCAGTCATCCATTAGAGTTGCCTCGACATTGGGTTAATCATCAGTGTCACCTCCTTGATCTTGTGGTATTTCGGTGTTTGCAGTCTCAAACACTAGTTCCTCTGCTTGCACAGACTTGCTAGATGATTTTCGCTGAGACTTGGTGCCTTTGGATGAGCTTGTCTTAGATTCTTTTGATTTAGAGCCTTTTGGTGGTTCAGTATCCTTGCTCATCTTTCGTTTCATCAACCCTTGGTTGATTCCAGATGGCGGGGTCTTTGCACTTTGTCTTATATTCACGGTCTATCTTGAAGGAATATTACATTTCCATAAATGACGAGAGAGATATTGTCAAAGATTGTTAAGATTTGACCAGTCCATCATAGAGTTCTTTGTGTTCTGGAGTAGCTTGATACGATTTACTTTTCTCTATCTTATCAAGAAGAATCTTCTTCAATTCAAACTCTGTAAGTGACGTTGATGCCTCATATGTAGACTTAGGTTGAGAAGAAGATTTAGCCACGATGACATTCTTAGTGGATTCATTTGACAGTGCTCTAGATCAAAAAGTGGCAAAGTTCTGATACCTCTTAGGTAGGCATCTGTGAGTTAGCTTTTGACTTTCATCCTTTTTGGATGTCTTTTACTTATTTCTAAACCTCATCTATTTGTATAGCTTCCGATCTTTCTTTTAAAATTCCTTAGTGTAAGACTCGAGAGCTGTTCTAGTAGCATATCCAATTCTTGTACTCAGAAGGTCATCCACCATTATTAGAAGTTGAGATTTGACAGATTCGAGGAGTTGTGCAGAATGGTCAGCTTGTTTGAGTTAAGACAACTCCGTTTCCAAGGTAGAGACTCTTTGATCAAATCTAAATAGGGAAGAAAAATCAGGAAGAGCAGGAGTTGAAGTTGTAGTTGGAACGGTTGTTGGTGCAGTAGATGGTGTCGTTAGTTGTAGAAGAGGAGTAATCATAGATATAGTTGGAGAAACGGTTGTAGTATATGTGGTAGCAGTTTCTGGGATAGCCATCTCAGGTACAGTGAAAAGAGAGGTTGCTTGAGTGCTTGATTCTTCTTGAAGAATCTTGACATTCATCATAGAAGCAACTTCATCAACGGCTGGTGAAACGTTTTCCAAGATGAGAAATTTACTAGTAAAGTCAGATGAGACAAAAGAGCTTTGTTTTGAACTTTTAGTCTTCTGTGAAGAAGTGAGTGTCACATGTGCATCTTCTATGACTTGCTCAAATGACTTTTCTTGAGAAACATTCTAATCAGCATCAGTCATCTCTTCATCACCTTTCCTTTCCTTGTCTTGTTCTGCTCCTAACAATCTCACGTCTACATCCTTATATAGATCATCCTCTTCTTCATATACATTTTCAATATCAT
>BQNB010136577.1:5173-17980 GCA_026074375.1 Tanacetum coccineum
AAGGGAACATAACCAGATTGACTACTCTAAATGTGTAAGAGTTGGCGTGGTCAAGTGATCATCTAAGAAGGGAGACAAAAGTGAATCTTATATCCATGAGACAATTGCTTATTTGTTAAACCAATGGATAATCTAAATCATATAATAAGCTAAGGTGTTTTAGTAGATATTTTATATGTAGAAAAAAAAGGGGCCGATTCTATAAGTAAGAATGGGTAAGAATTTTATAAATTTTTAAGTATTCAGTATAATTGTGGGTATTTGTTAAAGTATAGAAAGGTAGAATGGTTTACATGCATGCAAAAATGTAGTTCTATTACGAAAAATAAACGTTTTACGTAACGAGTAACAATAAAATGTGAAAAGTTATAAATTATTTTTGTAAAAATAATATAACACTTGTTTGATGTAAAAAAAAAATTTGATGTCAGTTTACGTTGATTGTTGATTTTTGTTTACGCGATTTAACTAAACGTTGAAAATTAAAAGTGAATGCGTAAAAGTTTAAAATAAATAGTTGAATATTTATTGACGCAAAATAACGTGAAAATGTGGATTGTTACATGTTATTGGTGCTACTCTTATTTGGGTATGTTTTTATGTTATTATATCTCTTAATAACTGTTGTGAATGAGGAATTGAATCATTGGTTTTTCTTTTTGGTTATAATTTTCGGTTATACATAGTCGGTTTTTTTGGGGGTTTTCGTTTATGTTCGCGTTTATCTTTACAGTTACTTTTGATGTAACGTAAGACGTCACTAATGCTATTTTTACCACCAGTATATCAAAATGAATTTAAACAAGAAAAATGACGGTCAAATAGTAGGGTCAATTTGACAATACTACTAATTTTGTTGGGCTAAACGAAATTCACAAGAAAACAATGCCGTAGTTATGGGTCTATTCCTAGCACAATAATTAACATGTATATAATGATTTTTAAAACTCTTCTTGCACATGCTCTTGATAGCTACAATTTAAAATTTACTCGTGTGACTATTAAAGGTGGCTGATCATCTTAGCTCTTTTTTTTCTTTTTTATTCGTGTGACAATTAAGATTTTAAGAGTGCATATGTGTCTTGTGGTCGGTATAAAATCAATAAAAGAGGTGTGCATATATGTTTTGAGATTGATATGAATTTTGTGTGTATGTGTTTAGATTTGCATATGTGTTTTCTAGTTGTTCGCAATGAAACTAATTATAATTATTTGTAATTGTAGGTATCGAACATGTTTTTGATATAATTAGTTCTTTTTTCTTTTTTGCTTTTTTAGGGGATGACTCAATCATAGAAAAGACCACGTGTGATGAAGATGATCAACGAAGGCACTTGTAATTTTAGAAGTTGTGCATATATGTTATCGAAAGACGTGCATATATGTTCTTGCAAGGGTACTCATATGTTCTAATGAATTTGAGAGAAAAAGTGAAACGTGCACATATGTTTTTCGAATAGTGCACACATGTTTTTGAACAACATGGATATAGTTAGATTTATATTTCTAATGTATTTCATTTGATGTAAAATTTTGTTTATGTATTTATGTTTTTTGTTTGTTATTTGTATTTGAAATGTATTTCATTTGATATCAATTTTTGTCTATATTTTGTGTAATAAATTTTGAAGATTAAAGAATGTGCACAAGAAACATATGTGTAATTACCATATTAAGTTAAAAATGTACACTAGAAACATGGAATTTACAATATTAAAAAAAACATATATGCACTCATTTTTTTTCTTTTGAAAACAGTATATACTAAAAAAATATATAAAATAATAAAAAAATTAATTCCGAAAATTAAAAGGTTTTAAAAAAACTTTTTTTAATTAAAAAATTCAAAAAAAAAAAAATGTGTTTTGGACTATTTACATTTTGAATAATAAAAAAAGTAGATGATATTAAATTTTAATTGGTTTTAAAGTGGTTTCTGTAGGTTCTGTACCAAAAAGTGGTTCTGCAAACGAACGGTGCCCTATATATATAGTATACTAGATATATTATTATATATATATATTATATATATATTATATATATAAATTATATATATATTAAACCTTTGACTTTAAAATTTGGCAAAACAGCCCCTTGTAGTTATAACTTTAGGAAAATGACATTTTTGACCCATATATACCCTTGTGCACGAAAATATTTACAATTTTAGTCCAAAATTCATAATCTTGATATTTTTCAATATAGAAAGTAATTTTCAGGTTATAGCTTATTACTATAAGCTAAAATAAGTTAGAATAAATAAGTTTTACGAGCTTATAGCTTATTAAAAGAGCTTATGAACTAGAAAGATCAAAATGGGCACATTTGGTTTAGGAAAACCAAAACGCATAGGTTTGTGGTTAAAGGTCTTAAACAAGAGTTTATATAGGATCTAACAAAGCTTATGAAAGTTCTAAAACAAGGCAAGAGTTTATTGAACGAGTTATGAGCTTACTTGAACTTGAAATGAGTCAAAATGGTAGAAATGGGTCGAATGACTTGAAAGGGGTTGAACACTCTTTGGAGATGAATCAAGGACCTCTTTTCTCTTATTTCTTGGCTTCTACTTGCTGAGTTCTTCCTTTCTTCTCTTCTATGGCTTGGTTAGATCATCATTTTGAAGTTGTTTTGAGTTTGAATGGTGAATGACGAATGAATGTATGTATGCGTGTATTTATAGTGTAGAAGAGAAGTAATGGCCAAGTTTTTGGAGTGGAGTAGTGGCCAAGCTACTTGGAGTGGTGTCCAAGATGTTGGAGTGGTGCCCAAGGGTCTTGAGTGGTGGCCAAGGGTCTTGCTTGGGGCTCAAGGGTCGAATTTTTAATGAAAGGACATGGTTGTTTTTGGACAACCAATATTAGTCTCGGTAAAATGGTTGCCATTTACAAACTGTAACTCCGATGAAGCTCAAACCAGTGAGCATGGTTAGATAATTGAGTTCTCTACAACTTTTAGTTTTACATATTTAGGGGTTACTATACAAAAATCTAGAGATAATAGCCGTTTACTACAGGTGTACAGAATCTGCGCACCTTTGCCATTTCGGCTATAACTAATTCATCCGACATTGAATCGGGTCGAGTCAACTGGAAAAATAATCACAAGATATAGGGCTATAACATAGTATTTTTGCTTAATACCCAAAGCCTATTGATTTTGCCCAGATCTTATGTTTTATCACGGATCAGATTTTGAATCTATAATTATGAACTAGTTTAAGTGGTATCGAGTTTGCTAGGGTTTTTGGGTTAGGGTTTTGGTTTAGGACGAGTGTGGAATGGTGTTTGAAGGAAAACAAATATGTTTAAATGTTGTGCTTAGAAGACTTGTATTCTAGGCTAGAAAGGTGGTACTAAATGCCTTGTAGAATTTGGAGTGAAATGAGCTCATTTGAATATCATGCACAATCGGCTTGTACTTTAAGCTTTAAGGTGTTGTACCATGATTTAAGAGGGAAAAAATATTTGAATTTATGCTTAGGAATACTTGTACATATGTATCATAAGCTTGTATATTCGTTTTGTATGTATACATTACATGTAGTTAGGGTTTTGGTATAAACGTTAACAGATAAAGTTCATTTAGTAATAATGTTATGAAAATTACGTTAAATAGATAACGTACATGATATAGAGGATATTAGAATATTGAGTTGACATATCAAGGCGTTTACTTGATATAAACGTAGATAGAATTGGCATAGGTAGTTGCGTGAGCTCGTTTACTTTAGAAATGTAAACTATGTTACATAATGGAATAAAGAAAAAAATTTCTAGTGAAAAAATAGTATTTAATATAATATAAGTGGAAATTAAAGTGATGAAAATTATGGGTTGTTACATTCCCCCAACTTTACAGAAATCTTGTCTCGAGATTTAGTTGAGTGATAGAGTGATATTTGGAAACAGAAGTTCTTAGCTTCTACAGTTTCTGGTCTGATGGCCTACTTCGTTACAATTCTGACACCTGACAGTGCAATGTCCTATGTGATGCAGTGTACACTTCCTACACAGGGGATGAGGTCCATTATATCCATGATTTCCATAAGTCCTGAAGGTTTCCTGCCTTCCATTTTGCTGCTGGTGGTAATCATTGTTACGGTTGTTATTGTTGTTGTTGCGATCATTAGGGTAGTTATTGTTGTCACGATTATTGGGGTAGTTGGTGTTTTTGTTGTTTCTTCTATCATCAAACTTCCGTTTGTGATCATTGGTTCCTTGCTCAACATCGTGCTTTGTTACCTGATCCATTAACCTATGGGTTATGGTAATGGCTTCCTCTAAAGTTTGAGGCTTTGAAGCGGTAACATTTCCTTCAATACTTCTGGGTAATCCCCCGATGAAAGCTTCCATAAGTTTCTCAGTGTTTGGTACCATATTTGGACATAAGACTGCTAATTCCTGGAATCTTCTAGCATAAGTCTTGAGATCATTTCCTTTCACAACCAAGTTGTAAAATTCATCTTCCATTTTCTTGACTTCAGTTCGAGGGCAATACTTATTGGTCAAGAGCCTTTTCAATTCAGTCCAGGCTATCTTGTCGGCTTGCTCTATTCCAATAGGTTTGGCATAGGAATTCCACCAGGACAAGGCATCCTCGGTGAGAGTACTAGTAGCAAATTTCACTTTGCAGTCCTTGGTACAGTTGCTACGAGAAAATACCGATTCAGTTCGTTCAAACCAACGAATGAGACCAACAGCTCCTTCCGTACCATTGAAGTAGAAAGGTTGGCAACTCATAAACTCTTTGTAAGTACATTTTCTTGCTACAAGAGTTTCTCTTGGTCCAGTATTCCTATTTGGATTGTCAGTACTTGCCATGGTTGCAGCTTGTGCTTCTAGAGCAACAACAATACTATCAGCAACTAGTTGCCGGATGGCAGCCTGAGTCATAGCTGGTGCTGCAGATGTTGATGTTCTCTTGGGAGGCATCTATCAACATATACAAGACAACACATAATAAGAATCCATAAAACGATATAGTCATATCACAAGTTAAGGTATGAAAATTATAATACAAAGACTTGTGATCATTCTTTGATATTACATTGCAGGATATAACAGAAAATTTTGGAATCTAAGACTTCCAGAGATGAACACTCTAACAAGCATCTGACTCATTAGGTTTCTCGGGGACTGGTTCACTTCCCAGTAGTTGCGGTATGATCCATAATGAGTTATCTAAGATAGACTTATCAAAGGGATAGTCTGGTGGTGGTGTAGTTGACCTAAACGGTGATGAAGATCCTACTGATGAAGATGGAGATATTGGAATGGGTGATTCAACAGGTGTCTCAGCGTCTTTAGGTGGTGAAATCTTCTCGAGAGGAAAGAAATGTCAGGAAATCAAACATTGGTGATAGTGATAACACTGGAGATGGAGGCAAAATAGTCGGTGGAGCAATAGGAGCTTATGGTAATTCATTATCAGTAGCATTATATGCTTGCATGACCTTCATATATGAGTCATCATAAAAAGGTAAGAGGGCTAGTGAGGCTAAAAGATCCTTTAGTTAAATCATCTGAAAAGTTAGGAGAGGTGTTTCCTGGTGGGGCTAGGAAATAGTCCGATAAAGCCGAGATATAGTCAGGAGAGTGTGTAGAGGAAAAAGTATCCTCAACATCAGAATCAGATAGGATATAAATAGGTTGGGGGGGAAGACATGACTATATAACAACCCAGTGGAAATAACATAAGTTATTTATATATAATATAATAGTAGTGTATTATCTGCCATGGAAATTTCTTACACATACTATTCTGGAAACTGCAGTGGCACGAAGGACTTTCTTGGATGAAAAAAAGTAGTTATAGTTTAGGTTTTACCCTTGTTCTCTATAACCATGAGCTCTGATACCAATCTGTAACACCCCCATTTTTGACATATAGCAGCGAAAGCTAATCTGGGGTATTACTTCATGGATCAACAGACATAATCATAGAAAACGACTCATAAAGAGACGTTTTGGAAAATTTTATTATCATTTATTTATTCATTAGAGTTTTTACAAAAAGAGGTCTTAAAATCTAGAAACATAAAGTTTGAATGATAACAATTTAGCCATCTTCAAGTCCGTGCCACTTCATGTCATAATTAGCTCAATTACCTAAGATAAACAAGCTAAAAAGGTCAACACAATGGTTGAGTGAAATTCATAGGTTTATGATAAATAGTTGAATAAAAGTTATCATAGACAGTGGGTTACGTTGTTATACACCCATAGATAGTAGTAATTGCAATGAGTACAATTATCATAGAAAACAGTATTATTGCCCTAAGCTCATGACATCAATACGTTAACATGGAAATCACCGTAGTGACATTGGTTGAGGAACAAATGTACCTGTGGAAAGGTAACTTGCCAAGGTTGCCCATTAAGTCAAATATAGTGTGTTTGGTTACCCCATGAACGGGTATACCAACGGGAGTCGTCACCCCCAATAGATCTATCCACAATATTTGCGTTTACTCGCAAGTAATTAATGTTTCATGATATGGAAATAGTGGCACTGGAAGGTACTTAGGCAATAATATATCTGGATAGCATACAGTTAGAAAAAAACTTGCATTCATGGTTTAAGCATGTATCCCCCTCGCGGGTTTATAAAGTAGTCAAAAGATTTAAAAGTGAGGCTACGAACTCACCATAACAGGGAAATTTAATTGATGACAAAAGTATATGAAATGAAAGTAACGGCCTCGTCACGTAACCTGAGGGTAATATGTCAAGTCTTAGTGTGATTGTTTATGTTTCTAAAACTTTATAAAGTTTAACATACATCTTACTTTGATTTATTAATTTATGGAAATATTGTACCACTGTTCGGGCTATCATAATTCAGAGGTCATGCAGTACACGTTTGAGGAGCTAGGACACTTTAAATCATAAATCCAGCAAACTCATCACAACGTATACTCAAATAAAACCCCTTACATGAAATTCCCTAGTAACGTGATACGATAAGATTTTAAGTTTCTTCAAAAGCTAGTCGATGATAAGTTACGTTAAATATGTAATTGTTTTATAATGCGTCGATAGATGATTAATAACGACAAATGTGTCAGGTTTTAATAAAATCAAGTCTTATAATATTTATATATATTTTTATAATTTATACAAAAATATTACATTTTATATTTTTAAGAATACAAAAATGGCAATATATACCCTTGATTTTTATACTTTTATGAGTTTAATCCTTTATATATATAAAGTATATATATATTAAACCTTTGACTTTAAAATTTGGCAAAACAGCCCCTTGTAGTTATAACTTTAGGAAAATGACATTTTTGACCCAAAACTATATAATTTCAGAAATTTACAATATATACCCTTGTGCATGAAAATATTTACAATTTTAGTCCAAAATTCATAATCTTGATATTTTTCAATATAGAAAGTAATTTGCAGGTTATAGCTTATTACTATAAGCTAAAATAAGTTAGAATAAATAAGTTTTACGAGCTTATAGCTTATCAAAAGAGCTTATGAACTAGAAAGATCAAAATGGGCACGTTTGGTTTAGGAAAACCAAAACGCATGGGTTTGTGGTTCAAGGGCTTAAACAAGAGTTTATATAGGATCTAACAAAGCTTATGAAAGTTCTAAAACAAGGCAAGAGTTTATTGAACGAGTTATGAGCTTACTTGAACTTGAAATGAGTCAAAAATGGTAGAAATGGGTCGACTTGAAATGGGTCGAACACACTTTGAAGATGAATCAATGACCTCTTTTCTCTTATTTCTTAGCTTCTACTTGCTGAGTTCTTCCTTTTTACTCTTCTATGGCTTGGTTAGATCATCATTTTGAAGTTGTTTTGAGTTTGAATGGTGAATGATGAATGAATGTATGTATGCGTGTATTTATAGTGTAGAAGAAAAGTAATGGCCAAGTTTTTGGAGTGGAGTAGTGACCAAGATACTTGGAGTGGTGGCCAAGATGTCAGAGTGGTGCCGAAGGGTCTTGAGTGGTGGCCAAGGATCTTGCTTGGGGCTCAAGGGTCGAATTTTTAATGAAAGGGCATGGCTGTTTTTAGATAGCCAATATTAGTCTCGATAAAATGGTTGCCATTTATAAACCGTAACTCCGATGAAGCTCAAACCAGTAAGCATGGTTAGATATTTTAGTCCTCTACAACCTTTAGTTTTACATATTTAGGGGTTACTATACAAAAATCTAGAGATAATAGCTGTTTACTACAGGTGTGCAGAATCTGCGCACCTTTGCCATTTCGGCTATAACTAATTCATCCGACATTGAATCGGGTCGAGTCAACCGGAAAAATGATCACAAGACATAGGGCTACAACCTAGTATTTTTGCTTAATACCCAAAGCCTACTGATTTTGCCCAGATCCTATGTTTTATCACGGATCAGATTCTGAATCTATAATTATGAACTAGTTTAAGTGGTATCGGGTTTGCTAGGGTTTTCGGGTTAGGGTTTTGGTTTAGGACGAGTGTGGAATGGTGTTTGGAGGAAAAAATATGTTTAAATGTTATGCTTAGAAGACTTGTACTCTAGGCTAGAAAGGTGGTACTAAATGCCTTGTAGAATTTGGAGGGAAATGAGCTCATTTGAATATCATGCACAATCGGCTTGTACTTTAAGCTTTAAGGTGTTGTACCATGATTTAGGAGGGAAAACATATTTGAATTTATGCTTAGGAATACTTGTACATATGCATCATAAGCTTGTATATTCGTTTTGTATGTATACATTACATGTAGTTAGGGTTTTGGTATAAACGTTAACGGATAAAGTTCATTTAGTAATAATGTTATGAAAATTATGTTAAATAGATAACGTACATGATATAGAGGATATTAGAATATTGACTTGACATATTAAGGTGTTTACTTGATATAAACATAGATAGAATTGGCATAGGTAGTTGCGTGAGCTCGTTTACTTTAGAAATGTAAACTATGTTACATAATGGAATAAAGCAAAAAATTTCCCGTGAAAAAGTAGTATTTAATATAATATAAGTGGAAATTACAGTGATGAAAATTGTGGGTTGTTACATTCCCCCAACCTTACAGAAATCTCGTCCCGAGATTTAGTTGAGTGATAGAGTGATATTTGGAAACAGAAGTTCTTAGCTTCTACAGTTTCTGGTCTGATGGCCTACTTTGTTACAATTCTGACACCTGATAGTGCAAGGTCCTGTGTGATGCAGTGTACACTTCCTACACAGGGGATGAGGTCCATTATATCCATTTACTTAACTCAATGTCAAACACTTTGTGTTACGACAATTCTTTTCATACCTTATTATCATTCACAAGCACTATAGCTATCATGAGCTCTATATTACATGATCGAAATACCTCAACCATTAATATTCGTAATGCTTATAAGCATCTTCTTTCAATACATAATTACTTTCGCTTAAGCAATTTTTACATACTTCAAGCATTTACACATTCACTTGCCCCTACTCACATATTTTCATCACAACATATCTAAAATGCAATCCCATGCATTTTACTTAGCTCAAACACTTCATAAACTCATACCATCATACGCATCATACATTACTTAGACATTTAAATAACCTAACATAGACTTTACATCTTATAAACATATGCTTCCTCACTTAACACTTCTTCAATAAGTGTTTTACATTCTTAGCTGCAATCATAATCATTTAGTCTATGAAAAAAATAACATATATCACATGGCATAATCATGCAATGTCTAAGTATCTTCATTCTAATTGCCGCAAGCACTTAATTTACCTTATAACTAAGACAATTTCTTTCTGCACTACTTTACACTTACGGCAAACGCATCTATGAGTGATCTAAGTTTAGGAAACCTATCATGGAAACCTACTTCACTTAGACCGAAGCTCTGATACCAAGTTGAAACGCCCCTTTCCTGAATCTAAATTTGACCAAAAATTAAAACTTTTTGTTCAAATGCATGACTGGGAATGACCTCATGTCATTCCTTAATAAACTGATCAAAATACATAACCACTCAACTCATGAAAGTATCATTTACATAAAATAGACTCAAGTAGCTTTCCAACAATATAAAGCACGCCTCTTAACTCTTTACGGTTTGGTTTTTAAGACCAACACAAGAATAACGAAAAACCGGGTCGTCAGACCTCTCCTTAATCAGCGGTTAAGGGTTTAGCTGATGGTTAAGGGTCACCAGATTTCCCCAAATCACCCGTTATGCCTTTTTGACCCAAAACTTGACTTCCAGGACTCGATACTTCACAAGACTTCTAGAATTCATTGACATAGCTTAATACATCATTTCCAAATACATTTGTGGACTAAATGTCCCATAAACACGTACCATACGAGGTTTTTCAAACACCTATTTTGACCTATTTTCAAATACAGCTCTTGTACCCAACCACGTATAAGTTTATAAGATACAAATACATACTTGACCATTTTTAAAGACCATACAAATACACATTTACTTCGACCTTGGGGGTTCAACCATGATTGAGCGCGGTAACTAACACTAATTTCATATGCATAACTTATAATTCTTCCAATATCTGAGCATCCTATTCTAATACCTTATTCAAGGTCTAACCATCATCACATGATCACATACAAAACGGTTAGACAACTAAACCATAAGCGAAACACTTAGTAAGTAAATAGGTGATAACATAATATTATTCGTCATCAATCACATAAGCATCATTCTCATCCATCTTTAGTCCATAAGACTACCTTTCCTCAACACTAGCACATTACACTTAAAAACACATTACATCCTGATGCGGGTCTTGTGAACTCACAAAGAGTTTTACAATCTCCGAGGCAAAGTACCTAACCATTGTAGTGTAGTAATGTAAGACTCAGGGGTTGTTATCGTTCTCTAGGGGAATAGTTTGGAAAGGCTCGAACAGAATAAAACAGAGGTCTAAGGGTTGAGAGAAGATTATTTTTGTATTTTTATATTTTATAGAAAGCAAGTAAAATTTTGGTTTTAGAGGTGGTTTGGTTTTAACTAATTAAACTAATAATAAATCTAAACTACTTTGGTGAAAACTATATGCTAAACGAACATATTTACTTAATCATGCACTGCTTCCCAGTTTGCTTCTCCTAATCCTATTACTTTGTCACACTTGTGATGATTTGTGTAAGTATTTCTGTTGATCTCAACTTAAGATCGATTCTTTAGCTTGTAAAGGTTAAGTTACTTTGGATAAATCTAAAATAATTATGGTAGAAACTTTGTGAATACTAAAGAGTATGCGGAATCTACTCTTTAATACTTAGAAGAATATTAATGAAACAGTAAACTGTATGAACAATGATATTACTAAAAAGCTCCAATATTATTATTATCAATAATACGAGTACTCTGTGTAGTACTAGGGTTTACAACTTTGAAGCTATATATAAAAAACGTATATGAATGAGAGATATATCTAAAACCATAACCTAGGATTTCCTTTTATACACTAAGGATTCCTTTACAAGATAACTACAAATCTTTTATAATTTTAATCTTATACATATCTTTCTAATTTTATAAGATATACACTGAATAAGTCAATACAAATCACTTGACACGTCTTTATCACTTGACACGTCTTTATCACTTTAGCAGTCTTAATCTTCATCTAGCAGTCTTAAGTCCTTCAGTTGTCTTAAGTCTTTTAGCAGTCTTAAGTTAGTACTGGCAGTACTAACTTACTCTAGCAGTACTAACTGATTAGTACTGGCAGTTGTAACTTGAGTAGTACTAACTCTTGGCTTGGCAGTACTAAGTATGAAGACTTTTAATTCCCAGAAATCCTCCCCTAAACTTGATGTTCACCTTCTGAATCTTTAAGTTTCTTGATTAAAAGCTTTATCTTCATCAAGAGGATGTATTCAATCATCTCTTCACTTCTTGTACTGTGAGACTTGATAAGTCTGAGAAGCTCATAAGCCATTTCACACTCATGATCAACTTCTAGCTTCCCACTCAAAATTCTTGAAAGCATTTCTTGTGTAAGAGGATATTTCTTTTTAACCATCATGTAAATAATAATTCCAGTATCCATCAATTTTCGGTTCTCTCCCCACCTTGATTTTTGATTAAACACTTAAGGGTTTTTCGTTGATCTTTGTTTTCCTCTAGTTCGACAACAATAAATCCTAACCTAGGGTTTGGTGTTCTTTGGTTCTCCTCAAGTCGACGACAACAAAACCTCAAATTAGGGTTTTCGGTTTTAGCTTTTTACCCTCAACCGAATTCAATTAAACCCTAATTAGGGTTTCCTGATTTTTGGTTCAACATACAACAGGTTGTTTGGTTTTCGGCTTAAGTAATTAAGCATACACCATCGGTGTTTAGAGCGCCTGAAGTTATGACTAGCATTGTTGCGTACTTGTTCGACGTGTTGTGTATGCAACCATAGAGGTGATAATTTAATCACTTGTTTCAAGATCAAGATTCTTGTTTAATTGACTTAGTCATTAAACAAAGGTTAGTGTTTCTAATTTATATATGTGTGTTAATTCTTGATATCAAACTAGGTCCATCTGCTGCGTACTCGTAGTAAATGGTTTACCTAGTTATTAAATCCCAACAGTGACATCACCAGCCACCTTGTTTGATGTTATGAGTTACACACTTAATAAAAAAACGCTAGATCCGCTTAGGGAAATCTTTTATTAATTGTTTTGACCAAAAATCATGGCAATAATATGCAATTCTTGCCGTAAAAAATAAATAAAATCAAGAATCTTGATAAATATTACAAGTTAATATAGATTAAAGGAATAGATCTAAATTAAAAGTTAATTAAGTTTTCTCTTCTTCTATT
>BQNB010136578.1:5255-17980 GCA_026074375.1 Tanacetum coccineum
AACCAACACCCTCTCCATGTATGGAGAGGGTTCTATTTATACCCTTGAGCCATGAGTGGCTTATGGGCTTTCTAACTTGGGCCGGGCTTGGCTTTTCTTGGGCTTTGAGCCCGCAACACGGACAATATTAGATTACAAACCAAGCCCGTTGAACCCGACTAGCCTATTACTTAACAAGACTAATTATGACTAATAAGACCGATAACATTCTTGTTCGACTTATATAAAATTAAGGCTAACAGGGTTTAACATGATTCTTAAGCCTAAAGTTAAATTCAAAGAGTCTAGTTTCTGGAAAATCTGGCCTCATGTTAATTGGAGGTCGAGAAGGTCGATTTTTAGATTTTATAAGATTAAGTGTCGAATCTGGAATTTCTATCCGAAAAATTTAGTACTAGTATTTGTTTTTTATTTCTCAAACCGTAAGGAGTTAGCTTCTAAAATTTTATTTGGTAAATATTCATGATATTAGTTACAATCATGGTTTTTTTCAGAATTTTCTGAGTTGTCTATATTGGGTTTTTACGCGTCAACTTTTCAAAGGTTTTGCCATGTCAAAATTCGGGTCAATTTTAGGTAACAAGGGTCAACGGGATATTTAAACATGGAAATAAATTAAACCAATGATCATGGGTGTATTAGACATATGTAGGAACCTATGTAATTTTTGGTGTAATTTTAGAAGATGTTTTTATAGGTCATTTATGTATGGAAACTTACCTTGAATAAGTAGTCAAAATCTGATATTTTTGGAAACCTTAATTAGGTCAAGTAAACTTTATTTATGGTAAGACCAAGTAATAAACTTATGAAATAAGATAGATAAGAATATGTAATCATGGGTTCTTGTAGATTCGGTGAAGAGGTTGTGATCTTTTGTCTTCGTGTTCGTTCTCTCCTTTGCTTGTTCGTTAAGGTACATATATTCCGTCCTTTTAGTAAGGACACTTCATTCTCTTTTGTTTGGCTACTTGATCTATTTGATATTCGTTTGATATTCCTTTGAGTTTCTATCTGTAATCATGACTCGTTTGATGTTGATAATCCGTTTGATTCGATATTCGTTTGTATGAATCTATTGGTTCTTGTTTGGAATATGCTAATAGATTCGTTTCCATATTTGGATTATTCGAAACTTGTTCACTTATATCTTTGCTTTAATCTTGCCCGAGCTATTTGTATCTAGTCATGGAGGTACCATGACCATGTCATTGATGCACCAATGGCATGACACTATCTGTGGCGGTGTGATTAGTCCACGGCGTTCCCTTTTGTATGTGCACTTATTATGATTTGATTATATATGTTCGTACACTCGCCATAGTGCTTGTGTATATGGATATAACTTTGTTTTGCAGGGAGCGTATGGATGCATCCTAGGTACTTTGTTCCGTTCAGTTCAGGTGAATGGTTGTGTGTGTGCAATACACCCCATTTCACATTTTGTAGGGTACATCTGGAGTCTGCAGCTCCCATGTACAATTTTATATGATATGATATGATACGATGTATGTTGGATTATGTAGTCTAAGCGTGTGGCATGCTTTAGACTTTTGTTTCGAGCTCGTGGGCACTCCTTTGTTATCCTTAATTCTTGATCATCGCTTATTATTTCGTATGACATTTGTTTAGCAGATTCTCAGGATCCGTTTTGTTCAAACCTTCATTTTATTTCTGTTATTATTATTATATCTGTTCACTGAGCATTAGCTCAGCCGCGTTTTCTTTTCCTGCGGCAGGTACTAAGCAGGAAGCTGGGATATGAGTGTTAAGAGTAGGAGCTTTTAGAGGACCCACCTTTAGAAGAACCCTTTTTGATTTGGGATTTGTGTTTTAAGACCCTTTCGTTTGAAGATTTCTTTCATTTAGACTTTGTTGGAATTTAATACTTTTGGAGGTCATTTTGTTTCATGACTTGGTATTTTTATTAATAAAGTCTTTCGCTTGCGTTTATATGTTCTGATATGACACCATAACGTAAATCCTGGTCTCTTTAACGGAGCGGGGTATTATAATTACGCAACCCATGGACCTCATCCTCTAATCTTTGAATCATCTGTAGCATGGTCCTGGGTGCTGGAGGAGCATCCTGAGGTGCTTGAGCGGGTGTTGGAACAGCCAGAGCACCCTCCTCAGCAACATCTGGGTCGACTTGAGCTGCCTCAACCCCAACATCCAGCTGCCACTCTAGTCCAGGTGCCACCCAAGTAAAATCATCACCTATCCACTCACAAATATGTAGCCTTGTCAGCTCATCTTTATCAATCCTAATCATGTCGGGGATTGTAACAACCCGAGTTTTACGACGCGTATGACGATCGCGAATTCGACGTCATAATTATTATTTTATAAGATCATGAGAACGAACATCAACATTTAAAATTTTAATTGTCAAGAATATTTATTTTCGTATTTTATTACGAATGGTATTTAGAATTTTTTTATTTTTGAACGTTTCGCGAGTCCACATTTGACCGCGCGACCGTAAAGCGTTTCGGGCATCATAAATATTATGACGCGCCCCGACTTATTTTATTTTGCAAGATTTTATATTTTTGTCGGACTCGCGTTTTAAAATGTACATATTTTATTAAATGTTTTAAACCAAGAAAAAGGTAATGGAAATAAAAATGGTCTCGGAAGTGTAATCCCGAGCCACGGTTGTCGGTCTTTATTTAAGTAAAACATAGATATGTCAAAAATCAAAACAAAAAAATAAGGGAGGACTAATTGTGTCAAATAGCCAAAGTGCTATACTATATAAAGCATTTTACTTCTCATTTTGTTTCATAAAACACACACAACAACTAGCATTTTTCTCTCCCCCTCTCCACCATCACCGCTGGCTGCCACCGCCGGAAAATACCCCCACCGCCACCGGAAACCGCCGTGGTCGTCAGGAAAGTTACATGCAATCCGATCAACTTATATTTTCTTAATCCCCTCGTCATTTCTTACGTTTTCCACCAAAAATATGTAACATGCAATAAGTATTTTTGGAGTTAGAGTTCGGTTTGATTTAACCAATTTCAGTTGAAAGATGGTAGTAAAAGTGATAGATAAGTGTTATTGGAAGTTTGAATTTAAATAAAAAGGTTCGGTTTTGGTTGTTGGGTTGGTTCGAGGCCACGGCTAGAAAAGAAAAGGGACGAGCCGAATTTTTTTTTGTCCGATCTTGCTATATATAGCATTGTAAGTATTTTACATGCTAGTTTAATAATTGTTTTTGCGATTCGATTTGTTTTCGACAATTGCATGTGTTGAAATCCAATGGATCTTGCGTCGTCTAGTTATATATTTTTATTGATTGATTGAGCGAGTTTAATACTGATTATAGGCCATTTTAGATGTGCCGTGAATGAATTTTTGGTCGAAAATAGTTTTTGGCGCGTTTTGTAAATGTTGAATTCGAGCAGAATATTTGGCACGGAAAATGAGGTTCGAGATTTTGTAAAATCTGATTTTTGGGTTAGAAAATGTGGTAGGGGGTATTTTTACGAACGTTTTGGTAATTCGAACGTCCCGTAACTCCTAATAACGAAGAAGTTACGGCGAAAACAAGATTTGAAAACTTATAAATTTCCAAACAGCTATGATGGTTTGGTGTAGTTGCTGGCAGATTCAAAAACGTCCGTTTTGAGCACTTTGCTCTGTTTTCGAGTCCAGTTTTTCGGCCCTTACGGCGAAGCACGAAAGCTGCTCGGAACGTCTTTTTTATTTTGGCTGCGTGCTTGCAGTTTTAAAATCGAGTAACTAACGGGTTCAAAACTCAAAGTCAAATTCTTGCACTTTTATTAAAATGTCTTAAGTTCTGCAGAACCTTGCAGGGAGCAATTTGGTCAATTTTTTGTCGAGTTTCAGGTCTCGGCTAACTAAAAAGTTGTCCGGAATGTCGTTTTGCCATTAAATCTCTTTTGACGGCTGAGTAGTCTGTAATGTGGTTATATGGGTCGTTATTTGAGCAGTAAGGATCTAGCAATTATAATACTATATAATAATATATATATATATATATAATATATATAACTATATATTATATATTTATATATATTATATTTTATATATATATTGTAAGGATTCAAATGAGAAGAAAACTTATATTAGGAATGATAAGAAGAAACCACACACCAAATGTGACAAGTTCCTGCAGAAACTTGCAGGGGGTATTTTGGTCATTTTCTGTCGAGTTTCAGGTCTCGGCTAAAACTAAAAAGTTGTCCGGAATGTCGTTTTGCATAAAATCTCTTTAGAGTCCGAGTCGTGAAAATGTAATATAATGGGTCGTTTTGAGCGGGTCAAATCTAGCAATATATATATATATATATATATACTTAAAGTCAAAATGAAATAAAGTCCAACGTTGACTTTTGAAAATCAATGAGTTGATACAAGATTTATTTGATGTTTATAAAAATAATAAACGCTGTTATTTTTACGAGTATAACAATTTAGACTTAACGACTTTTATGAACGAAAAATTCAAAAAATAGTAACTTTGGTAATATACGGAACATAATCCCGATATAGGTAATTAATAACCAAATTGAATGTCGAAAGTTCGACAAGATAATTAATTATTATTATAAATATGATTAGATGACGGGACTTACTAAAAATGGTAACTTTCCGAAAATAGCAACTTTCTAAAAATAAAAAGTTTCTGAAAATAAAAAGTTTTTAATTAAGTGACGTGTAATATAAATGAAAGAATAATCGTAACTCAATTATGTGAAGTTTAGGAACTAGGACGCTCAAGAGGATTTCTCATCACGTGTGTATGTATATTTATACTATTTCAATAGTTGCGACGCACGCACTATTCGATCGTACTTTACGGTATAATAATTGTACGACATAATTATAGGTCGCGGTCGAGATCGTTGTTGATACGTTTCATGATTTATTCGGATTGTTTGATCTTTGTCTTTGATTAAGGTGAGTTCATAGCCTCGCTTTTAAGTGTTTTGAATGTTTTATATACCCGCGAGGGGGATAATAATTGTTTTGGAAAGTGAACGTAATGTGTTTTTGATACGTGATATGATTCCATTTACTATTGAGTATATGCCTTTTACTGTGTAACAGTTAGTCGCCTAGTTGTAGGTAAACACTAATGCATTAAATAGATCTATTGGGTTTGACAACCCTGTCTGGGGTTTGAATCCGTTGGCGAGCACCCTGTAACGGATATTTTGTGGTTAGTATTAGGGGAAGTGGCATATCTCCCGGTTATTATTTTATCCTACAGGATGAATGTGTTAAGTTTCGGTACACGGGCTCATTTAGTTGGAAATCATTATGTAACTTGCCATATGAGCAATGTTATGGTTGTTTTGTGGAACCAAATATGCTTTCAAATTGTTATGTGTAAACTCTATGAATTCACTCAACGTTTTGTTGACGTTTTAAGCATGTATCCTAGGTTTAGGTATTGAAGATGGCTTGGATGGGACGGAACGCGGATATCAAGGACGGTGACTCGGTGAACTTGTGTCAATAAATGATAGAATTATTTTAGCCATGAAGTCATGATGTGACTTGTAGAAATAATTTTTCTACGAATATTTTGGGACCTTTGTACTCTGATTCTTTTCAAGCGAAATAAATAAAATTTATTTAACGAACATCTCTTTTATAGTTGTTTGTTATGACTTGTGTGATTGTATCGTGATGTATTGCGTATCGTATTTTGGGAGTGTTACATTTAAGCATCTCATATAACTTATTTTACAAATATTTATCTAATTAAGCATCATTTCATATCACCTTTGTAGATTTGTAATGTTGAAAGTTGTTTAAACATTAGTTGCAAGAAACCCTAAATCTACCTAAAAATGACCCCTTTTGCAAGATAGTTTTAACCACTTTAAAGAACCATTTTAGAAAATTTCTTTTCGCTACAGTGTACTATAATGTCTTAGGAAGTTTTTTGTACAATTTTATAAACTATGGAACCTTTTAGCATTTTTAAACAATTTTTACAAGAGTAGTTGTCTAACACCTCTACCTGCTGACCTTCGTGTCTTGCAACCATTATGTGAGTACCTTAAACTTTAAATCCCGGAACGTGGGTATAAAATTTGGAAAGGTAAGACATATACCTAGTGTGAGTGCTCGTTTCGAAGCCACGCGTTAAGAGTGAGATATGGCTGTTTAAAGTTGGCTGAAATCTGAACAAAAAATTTCTGCTATAGTTTTTAATGAAGTGTTTATATTTTCTAAGTGTTTTTCACTTGTGAAAACTTTATAAAACTTCACTAAAAATTTATATGGGTGATAAACTTTATTAAACTCGTATGCATATAGAAGGTATTGTATTGTACCTAAGGCGTCTTATTGATTTAGGTAGCGGTTAGGACACATTGTTTCGTTGAACTTGTGTATTATTTCCTTTGTTACTACCCGATTTAGGTGAGTTTCGTAGCCCCTTTTTAATTATGTATTCCTTAGGGGAAAATGACACTCAAATGCTATTTTTGAATGCTTTTATGTGTGTACACTGTTTTCATATTTTGGACAAGATGTGTTATGTGCCTTATTGTGTGGATTCAATTTGTGTGTTTCATTTATGTACAACTGTTTAACTCTGGGTTGCAGCCGAAAGATGTATGAATGATAGTATTTGGGTTGACACCCCCTCCCTTGAGTCTTTATGTGGTTCTTGTCCAAGGGTGAATATAATCCGATCAAGTTATATGTGATTACAGTCATGACGTTCAGTTGTTGTGATTGCGTGGTTTCATTAAGTGCTTGTATATGCATATTTTACTCCCTATTGTCCTACATGTATTATATGCACATTAAATGGGTTTATTAATTAAACCTACGAGCTCATCAACTTTATGTTGACGTTTTTTAGTATTCATTTTCAGGAGATAATAATGATAATGCTTAAGGAGGATAGTGCTCCCTGCCAAGCCTAGTGTGACCTAAGATGGAACCCCTTTTGGGTCATTGAATAATTTGAATTTGTATTTTGCCTATAACTTCTGTAGAATGGTTGATTGTTGAATGCCTATCCTGGTTGTGGGATTTTATGACTGTATGACTATGTCGTCGTGGTATTGACTATCCACAATACAAGTCTCCACTTGTTTTGGGAGTCATCTTCGTATATTCGTGTTGGATTTTCATTTAGTGAATTCTCTATTTTGTTATGTCAATGTGTTATGATGATCATGTCCATTACATTCTGTGTTTTCAGTTTTAGACGACAGATTGGTATCAGAGCCATTAGTTATAGAGAAGTAGGTGGTTTGACCTAGACTATAACCTAAGTACCCTCATATATCGTGCATAATAGGAACTACGTGTACAATTATATGTAAGCTTATTGCTTCATGAGTTGTTAGCATCTTCATGAGATTTCTGTGTTCCTATTGAAAACACTTGCCTATTATTACTAACCTAAACCATATTATTAGATTCTATAAATGCTTATAATAACGATATGAAGTGACGATGATAAAGAAATATGGTATGATGTTATCATAAAAACGGCTGGCCAATGTTTTTGCGATAACGTCATACGATGTGGAATTATCAGTTCATGGATTACTTAATAAGAAAGACTTGAATAAGAAATAATGACATGAATACCGATATTCTCTATCTAAAAACCCTCAAAATATTCTTCCTTATATAGGAAAAATGCCTCCACAAATGACGACCCGTAATGCTGTCGAGGTGGTGCAACAGCAAGGGGTGGAAGGTATGGTGAACGTAGAGGTAGAAGAGGTGGTCGCGACATTGGTGACAATGGTAACATTGGTAACGATGGTAACAATGGTGACAATGATAACAATGGTGGAAATCCCGATATTGCCGCAATGATTGCTCAGCAACTACAAGCCTTGCTCCCTACCATTGTTACACAAATTAGCAATAGCGCCATCAACCAACGAAATGGTAATGGCGGATGTGGAGATGACAATAGTAACGAGGGAAACAATGATGGAGTACATGAGCATTGCAACCTTAGAAATGGTGACAACAATTACAATGGAAATGGATGCACATATAAGGAATTTTTGGCGTGTAAGCCAAAGGAGTTTGATGGCAAAGGTGGCGTGTTGGCGTATACTCGATGGGTTAAGAAAATGGAATCAATGATAGATATCAACAATTTTACGACCAACCAGAGGGTGAAAAATGTCGTATGCTCATTGACCGAGAAAGCGTTAACCTGGTTGAACACGTAAGTTCAGGCTAGAGGAAGGGAAGACAAGAGAATCAATAATGAAGCAAGCATACAAAGAACATACTGGTTTGGAAAAATGATCGCATGGATATTAAGATGTTTAATTTGGAAACATATTATCATTGATAATCCTTTCGACCTATAAAACCAATAATAATAGTATGGTGTTTTACAAATCAAATATACACAAATCTGAATCAAATGGTCATGTCATGTGCCTCATGCCTAAACCAATAACAACAAAGAATCCTTTTGACCTATAGACTTTGATGTTATTAATTTATTAAGTTCCATTTACTTGAAATGCTTTGATACATATTCAAAAGACTTCTTTCGACATTAATCCAAGTTAAACCTTTACTTGTTATGTTTATTAATTCTCTTGTACAATCATCACAAAGCACAAGATCAAAACATTTGTTGATTAATAAATTGAAACTATTCATTGTTAGTAATCCTTTTGACATATGGAATCAACAATGACTAACCAAACAATAATCAAGAACAAGCTCCAATTGAACCAAATATGATGTTTTTATGACAATCCAAACAAACACTGATAATATCCAAACATCCCTTAACCACAAGTTCTCATATGAATCACACAAGCATTAAGACATAATTCACAAGAAAATAACACATCATTAACACAATCAATGAAACCATATTAAGAAAGAATATACCAAAGTTCATAAGTGGAATAACAAGTCCTAAGATTCACACATGAATCCTACAATGTTTCAAAGCAAAATGCCAAGCCAAATAGGACTTTTATTACAACCCATAACTTTTGAAAATTCCCAGTAACAACAAGTACTAAGATATTAAGGGTGTTTGGTAACAAGGATTATGGTGGATGAATTAGTTGTTTACGTGGTTCTTCTTTGTCCAATCCTTGTCTTTTGAAAATGGTGACTAAACCAACCCCCCAACACCCCTGGAAATAGGTGGGGGTGGTGGGAGAGAAGTGGGTGTGGTGGTGTAAGATTAGATATGAGGTAGGGATATTATATGGTAGCAAATACATAGCCCAAGGGTTGTATATAAGCTTGGAGCACTCCATGACCACCAAGGTAACATTAAAGTAGCATAAAAAAGAGTTATGAGGTGCATATGATCAAACTTTATCAATTGTAGAAGTTAAAAGCACCTTAAATGCAACTTTTCAGTACAGACTACCTACAGCCGTGCGGCCGTAGCACAGCCGGACGGCTAAGGCACTCGCCCACGGCTGCAGAACACGCCCACGACTGCAACACCAACCGGGCGACTGTAAACATGCTAGTTGGCCAGAAATGGTCATAACAAAAAATGTAGATATTTCTCTTCTCTTTTTCTGACCTTTTAAACCAAGTTAATCGAAGTTCTTATGCTCTAGTTATGGCCAATACAGTGAAGACACGTCAAAAACAACGAGACTTCAAATAATTATTCATTTGAGCTTATTTTTGTCACTTTTTCCTCTTTTTCTGTCACATAAGCGTCAATGAACCTAAAATATCAAATTCACTCCATTAAGTACAATAAGTTTATAAAAATCACCAAAATACACGCATAAAAACCATGATAACGCTTCTAAAAACATGTTACTTGTGAGCGTTATTAAGTGCTAACAACTACACAATCACAAACCAACAAAAACAACATCTAGATCACAAACTCACAACATCACAAATTCAAAGAGTCTTCACTCACCTCCCATTTGCAGAATTAAAGAGGTTGATGGTAGCACGGATGGCTAGTAAATCATAGTTACAGGAGGCAGAACCAGAACTGTTCAGATGCCTGGAAAGTCAGGAATCAATTCCTATATTTGCACCTTCAACTTAGGATGAATTTGCAGGATTAAAAAAGATAGCTCTTCAACTTCAGCAACAAATGTGTAGGACCGATGTTCTTCGCAAATGACCCCATGATGATCATGTCTTCGATCATCCTGAGGGGGAGAATTTGAAGAGACAAAGGATCATTGGTGATACATCGTCCACACAAAAACCCTCCTCTAGTCAACAACAGCAAAATGACATGAAAACAGGATCGGGGAACAATTATAAATTACATGAAGTGCGATGTTGATGCTATGGATATTAGGGTCGATGATGAGGAAGTAGATGCCGATAAAGCAACCAAAGTGATCTACTTGGTTGATGATGATGATGATGTAAATGACATGATTGACGATGCATATGAACTTAAAGAAATAGAATTCCACCAAAGGCTCCACTAAAAGAGTTTTTGGCAGAGTTGAAGATGTTATCAAGAACATGCCATAACTAATGCAGAGTTTCCTAGAATTAGTATTGAAAAAGAGAAGTTTTTGGAAGGTATGTTCACCAGCGGAGAAGAAAGAGAATATCTAATGTAGCAAATCAATAAATCAATGTATGCAGATTAAGGGTGGGAATATGAAAACTTTACGGAGTATGACTTTGAAGTAATGATAAGAAACCTATTTCCTATGAGATTACCCTTACTAGTTTATGGACCGCTCAACAAACCAAGAATCATTCCAGAAGATTATAAAAACTTTGATCAAGCATATATAAGGAAATCCAAAAAGGTACAGTGCAGCAAATCCCGTCGATAAACATATGCCACACAACTGATTTCCCTGAATCATATCTTAAAGAAGCGTGTAACAAATTTAGACCACGAACCACCATGACATTCAACAGAGATGCTTACTTAGGCATTGAACACTAGTCAATCTTTCGAGGTAACTTCTACAAAGTTAGACAAAGAGGTGGATATGCAAGAAGGAACATTGTTTACATTGATTTCAAGTTCAAATAGCTCATCAACCTTGAAGCAGAAACACATGATGGATACGATTTCCTCAACAAGATTGAAGTACTAAGAGAAGACAACAACAACTATATCTTCTCAGAGGAAGACTTTAGAAGTGTAAATCT
Organism: Tanacetum coccineum; assembly: GCA_026074375.1. Taxonomy (NCBI): domain Eukaryota; kingdom Viridiplantae; phylum Streptophyta; class Magnoliopsida; order Asterales; family Asteraceae; genus Tanacetum; species Tanacetum coccineum. Next base: position 16,368 of record BQNB010136578.1, read on the forward strand.
AAATGATGTTAAAGATCTATTCCTAGACAGGATGGTAAGAAGACATGAGCCTCAATCACTGCTTCACCTTCGACTTGTGGTTTCTCTTAAGGTATGCATGAGGGCTCTAGTTATCAAGAAAAAGATATCAGATTTGCAGGTAGGGATTAAAAGTTACCAATATCGACTCAATCTCACCAAACCAACATTAACCTTTGATGGTATTGAAGCATAAGAACCTTACTCTATATTCGATGATCCCACATTTGGAATTATCTACCAGAAGAAAAACACTAAAAAGAGGTTATGGATTATTGTGAAGTTCATAAATTCTACAACTACATGTTGGAAAGGGTGAAAGGGAAAGTACACTACATACTGATCAACCACAAGTACAAGTATGTCAATCCTACACTGACGAAAGATCTAGTAATGAGGTATGAACTGATGCTGAAGGAAATTAAGAGAAGCTCAAGTTTAAATGCTAGATGATGCGAATTGAAGGATACATTAGAGTGAGACCTATCAAGAGAGGTGTGATCTTTAAGCCGAGACCATAAGACGAAGATATATGATCACCCATTTAAGGGGAGATTGTTAGCTTAAGAAAAGTGACGATCATTAGCATGTTAACATCATTTAGGGTTGATGTGTCGTTTTGTGGTGTATATTTTTATGATTCAAGTTTTAAATTTATATTTTGCCGACTTAACCAAAAACAACACTTTAACGGGAAGTGTACCCAGTCAGTGGTAGATTCGTGGTAAGTAGGGTGTCAAACACTTGAAGCGAGGTTAAATCTCTCAATTTATTAATATTTTGGTTTACTAATCTAAGTTAATTCTAATCTAAGTCAAACCTATGCTAATCCTATGTTAGTTCTAATCCTAATTATAACAGGTAAAATGGGGGTTTCAGCCTAAGAGACTGGCAAGGGTTTGGTGGTGACTACAATCAATTCAAGACACTTTAACCCATGCAAGCAAATTAACAGAAGATAAAAGAGCAGTCAAGCCTTATGATAGAAAACTATATTAGCCATCATTAATCCGATTAGAAGTTGGTTTGTTTATTCAGTGCAATGATTACTTATCTCGAGGTGGCATGTTATTCTTAGACTTAGGCAGGACTTCATCCTAAGACCTAGACACATTAATTCTGTCACAATTAAAGCATCCGCATAAAGCATCCTTATTTGCTGATTATAATCTATCTTAGGGATTAAAGCAATGGTGATCTTGTTAAACCCTAGCTCATAGAGACTTTACCCACTTACTGCTTAATGGCAATTTATACACTAGTAGTTCACTTACTAGTCAACATGTTCAATAAAGCAAAGGCAATTTTCGTTAACTAGTTAAGCCAAAAGCGTATCCTTAGCACGATTTTAGAAGGACAATACTTGTGACCCTATGATTCTAGATGTATAAATCACTATATGGAGAGCTATCCCGACATCTAAATTACGTGGTCCATATCACTAGATCTAGTTGAATGATTGATCGCATACAAAAGCACGTAAACAAGTTTGAATTTATAAACATAAACAAGTATACAACGATAAATTAAGCAATCGAGATATAAACAAAACTAAACATTCAGATCTTCATAATAATGGCTAATACCCAAAGGTA